>JAMZEH010000042.1:17317500-17408662 GCA_024699665.1 Ostrea denselamellosa
AGGGAGTAAATGCAGCGGACCAGACCGAGACTCAAACCCTACCAGCTGAGCTACACGTAACTGGCCACCAGTGATCGAACCCGGCTGACTGTCACATTCCTCTCTCCTTAAACGTCTTCGCACTTGAAAACCTCAACCCAGGATCTTTATTCCCGTGTCAGGCATTTTCACCTGCTGGTGCTGGTCTACATCACGAAATGTAACAGGAAGGGAGAAAATGCAATGGACATGGGATTTAGACCCTCTTGAGCCCCCTGAGTCTCTACTCAGATGCTCTACCAACTGAGCTATCTGGCCATTAATGGCTGTCAAACTCGTTTGAACGATACACTACCAATAACTAAATAATGCTTTAACTTATAACTCAGGGGCATAAAATGAAAGTCATACTTTTCATAATAATAGTGTATGTTGAGCAATTCAATGGAACTTGGTTGAAAATATGGCATGACTTTTTAGATGGAGAATATTTGTAACGGTCCCTGTTATAATTACCACTAGTTTTAAAAGATTTCCAGAGATAAGTACAAATTCTGTTACAATGGCAGAAAAATAAGTTGTTCTATCTTATATAGTGTACATTCATATTGATATTCAATTATGTACATCATGTCTCTTAATTAAATAATTTCAGTCTGTTGGCCCAAAGACCAAGTCCAGTAAAACTAGGGTTGGGCCAGTAAAATTATTACATTTATACAGCACTGTCAGACCTGTGTTTTCATCACTATCACAGAATTTCTGCTAAAATTTTATCACCATGTAATGGAGTAATGATTGCTATCTCAGAATAAATAAAGGTAGTTGAAGTAATTTTTACTAAACCTATTATTGGTTTACTGTACTCTGTCTCTCTCTCTCTCTCTCTCTCTCTCTCTCTGTATCTCTAGAGTTCATGAAGGCTGATATCATAGAATGTATTGCATAACTTCATAGTGGTCTACACAGGACACATATCTCACATCATTTATGAACATGAGCTTGCATGTAATTTGTTTTACTCATAAGATCGCACACTCTGTAGTTAGTCTAGAACATCTGTAATCCCACACTACTCTGTAGTTAGTCTAGTTCTGAATCCCACACTACTTGGTAGTTAGTCTAGTTCTGAATCCCACAGTACTCTATAGTTAGTCTAGAACATCTGTAATCCCACACTACTTGGTAGTTAGTCTAGTTCTGAATCCCACACTACTCTGTAGTTAGTCTAGAACACCTGTAATCCCACACTACTCTGTAGTTAGTCTAGAACATCTGTAATCCCACACTACTCTGTAGTTAGTCTAGAACATCTGTAATCCCACACTACTCTGTAGTTAGTCTAGTTCTGAATCCCACAGTACTCTATAGTTAGTCTAGAACATCTGTAATCCCACACTACTCTATAGTTAGTCTAGTTCTGAATCCCACACTACTCTGTAGTTAGTCTAGTTCTGAATCCCACACTACTCTATAGTTAGTCTAGTTCTGAATCCCACACTACTCTGTAGTTAGTCTAGTTCTGAATCCCACACTACTCTGTAGTTAGTCTAGTCCTGAAGGTACACAGTACAGAACAAGACACACCAGTTTAAGTTGTCTGCATTCATGTTTGTCATTTTGTAGGAAAGTACCTTGTGGAAAAGGTCCAGCAACACCCTGACCTTGAACTTGTTTTTGTGTGGAATAGATCACCAGCTGCTCTTGAGGGATTTCAGCAGGATCAGATCCTGTGGGATCTAAAGGACTTCAAGGAAAGGTAAATAAATACAGTAAAACAGGGCCAGCAAAACAGGTCATTATATACAAACTATATTATACAGTAAAACATGGTTACAGTGAACGTCTGGAGCCACTGATAAACAGATCACTATAAACAAACTGAATTTTCTTGTACATGTATTCAATATAAGCATGTTTTACTGTATGTGTGTGTAATTAGCAGGTGTCAATACGATTACATGTGGGATCTAAGTGACTTAAAATGTCGATGCAATTAAATCTTATTTTACATTGTATATGAATGAAAGGACGTAAAAGGATTTCATCACTAATTTTGATTTCACAGAATCTTCTATGAAAATAGACAGAATTTTTTTCTTTCTGAGCTCCTTGTATGGCTCATACCTTGCAGCCCTTAGATGTTTATGGAGCAGAGTGGGATGATCCAAGGATTGTCCTTTGGGATCTGTAGGTCAGGATGATCCAAGGATTGGGATCTGTAGATTGGGATGATCCAAGGATTGGGATCTGTAGGTCAGGATGATCCAAGGATTGGGATCTATACGTCAGGATGACCCAATGCTTGGAATCTGTTGGGATGATCCAAGGATTGGGATCTGTTGGTCGGGATGACCCAAGGATTGGGATCTGTGGGTTGGGATGATCCAAGGATTGGGATCTGTAGGATGGGATGATCCAAGGATTGGGATCTATACGTCAGGATGACCCAATGATTGGAATCTGTTGGGATGATCCAAGGATTGGGATCTGTTGGTCGGGATGACACAGGATTGGGATCTGTAGGTCGGGATGATCCAATGATTGGGATCTGTAGGGCCTTGATAGGTTTAAGATTATACAGTAAGGATCTTATTCTAAGAGTTTAAATGGACTTTAAGGATATATAGAGTTTTATCAGGATCATATGGGATTCAATGTTCTAAAGGAAGGGTATTACTGGAGGATTGACAAGGTCGTGTCGTGCTCAGTTACTTTGATATGCAATGTGCTTCACATCTCGTTGGTTCTGATGATCTGCACTGTTAACGCAACATGATCGAACTCTTCGGATCAAATTATTTTAGTAATGATAGGTTTACAATATATATACTCTTTAATGTATACTACTCAAAGTTTGATAAGGATCATATAGTTCTTACATTATAAAATCAATATATGAATTGATAAGACACGCAAATTTCATCATAGTGTTGGACTGACCCCTCTTGAGCCTCAAAACACAGGTTAGGTAGGGAAATGCATGCTGCAGTGATCATGAGTAGCACGTGAAGCATGGTACCCACATTATTCACATTTCTGAGTGCTTGTCGTTGATTTGAATTTGGCCATTGTCTTTACATCTGACCTCGTTTAAGTCACTGTTACTCTATGAACATGCCTCCACAACGTCAAAGACGTCGTTTGACTATTGAAGAATTGGCCAGATGCATAGGAATGCTCGAAAATGGTGCAAGACAACGTCACGTAGCAGAGCTATTGGGGTGTCAGTCAGAGCGTTGTTTGCAGAGCTTGGAACCGGTATCAAGCTCATGGTTCAGCTTCTCATCGACATGGAGGCGGCAGAGAAAGGTCCACCACGCAGCAAGATGACCGTTTTCTCTTGATTTCAGCACGACGTCATCGGTTTGCAACGGCGACTGCGCTTAGAAATGATCTTCTGAATGCAACTGGAGTTAACATTTCCACGCAAACTGTGCGTAATCGTCTTCATGAAGGTGGTCTTCGTTCCCGGAGAGCCTGTATTCGCATCCCTCTTACTCAGCGACACAGACAAGATCGTTTGAATTGGGCCAGGGCTCATGTGAATTGGAGGGTTGCTGATTGGGCCCCTGTACTTTTCACAGACGAGTCGAGGTTTTGTGTTGACTTCACAGATCGTCGTGCACGAGTGTGGAGAAGGGCAGGAGAACAATATCAGGACGCTAATGTTGCTGAACATGACAGATATGGTGGTGGGTCGTTGATGATTTGGGGAGGAATCAGTCGAGCTGGACAAACTGATCTCCATGTCCTAAGGCGAGGCACGATGACCGGAGTGCGCTACAGGGATGAAGTCCTGGATGTGTACGTGAGACCATATGCTGGTGCTGTTGGTCCTGACTTCATCCTCATGGACGATAATGCACGTCCACATCGTGCTAGGGTGGTGGACGAGTACCTGGAACGTGAGACAATTGTTCGTATGGACTGGCCAGCTCGTTCTCCAGACCTCAACCCTATCGAGCATGTCTGGAATATGCTTCAGGTAGCGATTTCACGTCGTCCTGTACAACCAGCCACCCTCCAGGAACTTGAAAATGTTCTGATCCAAGAATGGAACAATATCTCTCTTGCGTCCATTCAAAACCTCGTTGGAAGCATGAGACGACGTTGCCAAGCTGTCATTGGAGCTAACGGAGGCCATACCCGCTATTGACACTTGTTTGTGCAGTGTGAAATGGAATGTGCAGAGTTTAAACAATTCCGTGATCATGAAATTACCATGCTTTTCAGGGTACTCTCCCTTTACCTTAGGAGTATGCGATGAAATGTCATGTTTGCCAAATTTTTCTGTCACAATTTCTTGAAGTAAACATTTCTGAACATAAATCACTCTGTGTTGGTTGTCATTCACCTTTGTTGAAAGTTTTACAAGTGCTGAAAAATATGATCCTTATCAAACTTTGAGTAGTATATTTTAAATACATGTCTATAAAATAATGGATTCCTAATTATCAGAAAGACAAACATACCGTGAAATTATATTTTATGTTTACAGTTTTGTTTGTCATGTGGTCGATCAGTTTTTACGAAAATGTCCGTTGATGCATTGTGACATCATTAGTTTCAGAGAGACATAATAGGGAATCAGATCACCATGGTGCAGTGATCCATAAAGTCAAATCACACTCTGTGAGTTTAACGGAACATTGTTGGGAATACTGTAATTATTAATTACACGCATATAAATTTTGTATATTACTGGATTGAAAGTATATGTGTGTGTTATTGAATGCAGAATAGGAAAAGTACAAGAAGCAGTTATACCAAAGGTGATATTTTTATTGACATGGTCAAGTTATAATGACAAGACCTTTATTCTTGATTTGTGCAGAGCAGAGTAGTTGAGAAACAGCTTGCAGCCATTATTAATAGGTCTTTAGGTGTAATGATTTTTATTTATTTTTTTTTGTAATTTTTGAGTAAAAATTTTGTATTCCGAAATTAGGATACTGCACAGACTGGATTGTTCCATTCTTCATTATTTCAGAAATGCCGATCTAATTGTGGAGGTAGCTCATCCTGATATAACGAGAGAATGGGGGCCAAGATTTCTACAGGAAGCTGATTATATGGTTAATTTTCCAGTCTTTCATATTTCTGAATCATCAGATGAAATGACTAAACCCAAGCGCTTTGCAGACAATTCTTGAAATAACAATTCACTAACAGTATAATAAGGAATTTCATTTAAGATGTAAAATGTTTTGGTTTTTTGAAATAAACTTTTCTTACATTGTTCTGAAACTGAAACTAATTTATTTGATCAAAACGCCTAATTTGACATACATGTATTCACTGGCGTTGTACAATAAAATAGTAAAAGAGATGATATGCATAAAAGGTAATAAATAGTAGAAGCATAAGATAGGTAAGTAAATAAGTAAAGGTCTTCTGGTCCTTTTGCATCCTAGATAGGGTCTCCTACTGCCCTAAGTTCACAAGAGCTGGAGACCAGTCTAAGAGCAGCATCCAGTAAGCACGGCCTCTATGTTCCCAGTGGGGCTTTTTGGGGTGCAGAGGACATCAGAAAAATGGCAGATAGGGGCACTTTACAGGTACATTTTGTAGAGCTTATTGTGTGTGTTACAGAGGAGGAAAATATTTGATATAAGTGTTAAAGAGGGATGGCCACCATGCTGTGTACTGCATACAGTGTGATATCATGAGTCTTGTAAGAAATAAATTTTATTTTTGAAAATACATGATAAGTGGCACTTCACGCCAGCATACTTTATGAAAAGTATACTGGCGTGAAGTGTTGCAGTTCATACCCTCATGCATTTGTGAAATTATTTCTTACACTTACCTACTTTTATTTCTTATGGTATTCCCAGCCAATGAAATAGACATACATATTTATCAAGTAGTTTTCTATTCATATATGCATTGTTTACCACTGCAACACATTCATGAGGAAATGTCTATCATTGCAATTTGTACCAATATCAAAGGCAAAAAACTTTGGAAATGTAAATATTTACATGTAGTTCAGAAGTACCTTTTCAATAAATGTTTAATTTGTAAAATGCTCCATTTTTCAGAAACTAAAGGTTACAATGACGAAACACCCCTCTAGTTTCAAATTCGACGGTGAACTGAAGACAAAAAATGAGCAGGTCAACAACAGCAAGGTTGTTTTGTATGATGGTAAAACATGTCTCTATATCAGGCTTCAGTACTGAAATATTTAGATTTCTACAAAATAATAAACTACATTGTGAATCTGGTACTGATAACAAGCAGTGGTTTCACTGTGTATTAGCTGACAGACGTCTAAAGCTCTTGTTTGCTCTGCCTCCATTCAGAGATCCGTGGGGCATATAATTTCTGGTCTGGCTGTGTTTCTGCCTGCCAGTCTGCAAAACTTGTAACATCGGCTATGACATACTTATGAATAGATGGTGATGATAGGGCTTTCATATTTCACATGTGTATTCTTTGTGACAAGGAATTTCTTTTGGTACCAACATTTTTTTTATCTTTTGACCATGACCTACTTTTGAAAAACTTTAACCTTGACCCCAAGTTTCATAAGGTTTGCTCTAGGGTTTTCATATTTCCCATGTGTAATCCTTGTGACAAGACCTTTCTTTGGGTATCATCATTATTTTTATTGCCATACATGGGACATCAATGTTTCACGTCTTGTTTTGATATTGTGTCCTGCGGGTGAATTCAGCTCTGTGTATCTGTTTTTGTGATTTGGATTTCAGGACCAGTTAGACAGCTGTGTCCCCAGGCTCCTAACAATGTGAACACAATGGCAGCCGCTGCTATCGCTGCACATAACCTTGGATTTGACAAGGTCACTGGATCCATCGTGTCAGACCCTCAGTATGTATTTTGTCAAGGTTATATTACTAAATTCAGATCTGTGACATTTTGTTCCAGGAAGCTGTAACGTAAAAATTAAGTTTAAGGAATTTTTAACGTCATATCTTTGCTGACGAAGTGAATCAGACTCATGGCTACCAAAGATGTTAACATCACTGCTGCGAGTTTGTGATGCGTCACGTGATACGAAATTGTAAATGAATAAAAATAAGTGAAGGAATTAATCATGGACATATTCAGTGCAAATTGTGAGACTGAACAGATGAAGTATGGCTTTTCACAATGCTCAGGTTCCACGGTCATAAACCAAGAATAGCTTATCAATAGGTTTTCACACTATACTGGAGAAATGCGAAAGTTTCATGGTCATAAACAGAAAATAAACTGCAGCAAAAATTGGATGTGGTATATATATCCTTGACTTGTTAAAATCACAAAAATACTTTATTAACATTCTGAATGATATTTCAAATTTAATTTTATAATGAATTTAATGCCAATATTTCAAATGTCGACACGACTTTATTCTTGATTTAAGGTCACAAGGCCTGGGTACAGGGCCATAAAACTTGGAAAGGGTTGGGGGCCAACTTTTAATCTCAGTCTCACTTTCTTCAAAGGAACATATAATGAAAAAGTGAGACTAAGATCAAAAGGGAGCTCATCTAAGTTTGTACAAGTTTTAAACCGTTCTAGTGTAATGCCCAAAAAAGTTAAATAATGTTATTGTTTAAGCAGATTGCAAAGGAATTTATTTTAAGTTGTAGTGAACAGATTAGTCGGATGTTTACATTTGACGCAAATTTATATATTATGGTGTGTCGCGTTAAACTTGTCTGTCAAACATTAACCGTAGTGTATCAGTATAGTGTGGTAGTATGTACGTATAAGACTGAATGTTTGTTAAGATACATGAGGAATTATCAAACATTATATTGACGGGGATGAGCATGGTGAACAAAAGCTCGTGTAGCCAATTTCAGGATAAATGGTTTCTGGAAGAAAAAAAACCAGAAATCTATGTATTTGTCTAGGTCATGTTATACATCAAACAAAGGTTCCTTGTGCAGGATTAGTTCCTTTACAACAGCATTAGTCTTAACAGTGCTTCCCTTGTTAAATAGAATATTTGTTTTGCAGAGATGCACGCAGTATTTTAGATTAAATTTAGCTGTTTTTAATCAGCTTAGCTATAGGCTGAAATGAGCTTTTCTGATTAAAATTTTGTCATTTTTATTGTTTATTTTTCACATTGTCGACTTCTTCTCCAGAACCAGTTAGCCATTTTTCAACCAATTTTGGCATGTATTATTGCCTGAAGGGGAATTGAGTTTGATGAAAATGAAAAGCAATTCCCCCTTCCTTAAAGGGAGATAATTTGGAAGTAATGTAAATGAAATGGGATGTTTCAGCAATCCTCTCTAGAACAATTTCTAGAAAACCCAAAATTAAATATGATAAGCATAAATATTGAAGTTTGTGTATACTGTGACCCTGGGGCAGGGACGGGGGACCATTGTTGTGTGTACAGGGACAGGGACCATTGTTATGTATACTGTGACCCTGGGGCAGGGACGGGGGACCATTGTTGTGTGTACCGTGACCCTGGGGCAGGGACGGGGGGCCATTGTTGTGTGTACTGGGGCAGGGATGGGGTATCATTGTTGTGTATACCGTGACCCTGGGGCAGGGACGGGGTATCATTGTTGTGTCTACTGGGGCATGGACAGGGAGCCATTGTTGTGTGTACTGGGGCAGGGACAGGGAGCCATTGTTGTGTGTACTGGGGCAGGACGGGGGACCATTGTTGTGTGTACTGGGGCAGGGACGGGGGACCGTTGTGTATACTATGACCCTGGGGCAGGGATGGGGTACCATTATTGTGTATACTATGACCCAGGGACGGGGGACCATTGTTGTGTGTACAGTGACCCTGGGGCAGGGACGGGGGACCATTGTTGTGTGTACCGTGACCCTGGGGCAGGGACGGGGGACCGTTGTTGTGTGTACCGTGACCCTGGGATGGGGGGGCATTGTTGTGTGTATTGGGGCAGGGACGGGGGACCATTGTTGTGTGTACTGGGGCAGGGATGGGGTACCATTATTGTGTATACTATGACCCAGGGACGGGGGACCATTGTTGTGTGTACCGTGACCCTGGGACGGGGGGGGCGGGGGCATTGTTGTGTGTATTGGGGCAGGGATGGGGGACAGTTGTGTATACTATGACCCTGGGGCAGGGACGGGGGACCATTGTTATGTATACCATGACCCTGGGGCAGGGACGGGGGACCATTTTTGTGTGTACTGGGGCAGGGATGGGGGGCATTGTTGTGTGTACTGGGACAGGGACGGGTGGGGGGCATTGTTGTGTGTACTGGGACAGGGACCATTGTTATGTATACCGTGACCCTGGGGCAGGGACGGGGTATCATTGTTGTGTCTACTGGGGCAGGGACAGGGGGCCATTGTTGTGTGTACTGGAGCAGGGACGGGGGACCATTGTTGTGTGTACTGGGGCAGGGACGGGGGACCATTGTTGTGTGTACTGGGGCAGGGACGGGGGACCGTTGTGCATACTATGACCTAGGGACGGGGACCATTATTGTGTATTCTATGACCCAGGGATGGGGGACTATTGTTGTGTGTACAGTGACCCTGGGGTAGGGACGGGGAACCATACTTGTGTATACAGTGACCCTGGGGCAGGGATGGGGGACCATTGTTGTGTGTACTGGGACAGGGACGGGGGACCATTGTAATGTATACCATGACCCTGGGGCAGGGACGGGGGACCATTTTTGTGTGTATCATGACCCTGGGGCAGGGATGGGGACCATTGTTATGTATACCATGACCCTGGGGCAGGGACGGGGGGCCATTGTTGTGTGTACCGTGACCCTGGGGCAGGGACGGGGGACCATTGAGATGTAACAAATTACATGTCATACACAATGCAATGTGTAAGAATCATGTACTCAAGAATGACAAGCCTTCCATTGGATAAATTTAAGTGTGTTCAAATCATGCCCCCAGGATTGTAATTGGGGTTGAACGTTTTATATAGGAATAAAAATCTGTATACATTAAAACATGCTTGTAAAAAACACTTCTATAACAAATTCATGCTTTTTACAAAGTGATATTTATTCCCCTACGAGAAAACAACAAATATTTATTGAATCTAACAAAGTTTGGATATAACGAACTGTTTTTTTGCTGTTTCTGGAGGGTCACTA
The DNA here is from genome assembly GCA_024699665.1 of Ostrea denselamellosa. NCBI lineage: Eukaryota > Metazoa > Mollusca > Bivalvia > Ostreida > Ostreidae > Ostrea > Ostrea denselamellosa. The sequence goes on from JAMZEH010000042.1 coordinate 17,327,559, forward strand.
TAACCATGTTTTACTGTATAATGATGTTTTCTACAGACTAACAGACTGGCATATTGTGGAGGTGGAGGTCTGGGGACCAAACGGTTTCAATGTCAAGACAGTCCGGAGTAATCCTGCAGCTGTCGGGGCGGTCACAGGAACAGCCACATATGCCTCTTTCCTTAGCAGCATGCTGGGTAGGTCAAAGGTCAAATGACATAACATTCCAGCTTCTCAGATTGTCTAAATTCCTGATATGGACTGTGTTAAAGGTGAAACGCCTTGTACTGTATATAATGAAATTCACTCAAAAATAGATAATTACAAATGTATCTTTGATGTTGTTCCCACTTCCATAATGGGGAGACAAAAGCAAATTCAGGTCATTTTAATTTGCAGGTGCTACAGGTAGAGGACCAGGTGTTCACCTTTGTTGACAAACAGTCCTGCACTGTATCAGTCAATCAAAGAGAGCAAGACATTCCTCTGTACACTACGCCTTGCAACAGACTGCAGGAGGCGATGGAAGAGTGATTCTGTGGTCTGGACTTTTGTCGACAGAGAAACCTGTGATAATCAGATACTGTGCTGTGAAGGAAGAATCTAACATTATATGGATAGTCATACATGTATTAAAATTCAAACTTATATTTTATACAGTTCATTTAAGGGCACTTGCCATGGAAAAATGGAGATATATATATATATATATATATAAATGTGGTATTGTTAGGTACATGGCTTGGGCTAGTGGGTTAACCCTTCAGTCGATTGGTAGAGCACTGGACTGTTGTGCCAGAGGTCCCTGGTTCGATTCTCAGCAGAGACACAAACCACAAATGAGCAGCAGTACAGGTGTGGCTGTTAAATCAAAGAGAGCCTCCCAATATGTACTCTAAGAGTGGATCCAGGTTAGAATAGGTCCCCAGTACCCCTTGCTTGTCGTAAGAGGTGACTAAATGGGGCAGTCGTTCAGATGAGACCACAAAAACTGAGGCCCCATGTCACAGCTGGTGTGGCACAATAAAGATCCCTCCCTGCTCAAAGGCCTTAATCACTGAGCATAGGCCTAAAATTTGCAGCCCTTCACTGGCAATGGTGACGTCTCCATATGAGTGAAAGATTCTCATGCAGGGCATTAAACAATAGACAATCAAGAAATAAATTTTACTTTGCAAAACATGAGTCTATGAACAGCAACGCTTCATGCTGCATACAATCGCATTAGCCCATGGGCCTTGCTAATCACCTGAGTATGTAGTTTTTGATCTTTGGAAGCCATTGCATTACCTGTGGAATTTTTATAATTCTCTAATTTTATACTTTGTACATTTAATTGAAAACTCATGCTCATGAAGATGTAATTAGTTTACCTACTTCAGAAATAGAGAAGAATTTTTTAAAAAGAGATTAATACATTTGTTAACATGATGAATACTAAACTAACCTGGGACCTGTTGCTCCTTAATCACAGGGCACGAATTTCACAATTTTCATGGAAAGTCATTTGCTCAGTATAATAACATAAACAAAATATAGAATTGGAGACAACTTTCAATAAAAATATTATGCATTTTTGATATAGATGACTAATTTTCCCTAACCTAGGCCTCGCTCCAAATTCCCTGGATTCCAAAAGTTAGTGTGAAAATGGCTCATTGCATTCTCAGTATTGTAATCATACAAACAGTTTGACCAGAAGTAAAGACAATCTAAATACAATGCATCTTTGATATACCATATAACGGGTATTTTCGGTGAGTAGAAATTTTTGCGATTCAGTCCCCAAAACGTAGCAAATTATATTCTGTGCTTTCAACTTCTGCAGTTGTATTATATCTATCTACACTTTAGTGTATCAACATATTTTTTGTGATTGTAATTTTTCGGACGTTACCTGTTCCACAAAATATGGATAACCGCAGAAAATACCCATTATACAGTATGATCAACTTGGCCTCACATGGGGCCTGATCCCAGGGCAAATGAATTTTTACAGTTTTCAAAGTAGGCTCATTATCTTTATATTAATCATGTAAGAAGTTTGCCTGCTGATGTCTGGGAGCAAAGATTTTCAACATCTGATCAACTAAATGCCACCCTGGTGTCACGAATTTCACATTTTAGCAGAGGGCTCAATACCTGTTATAAGCATACAGACATTGCCCAGAATTAAAGACAATTTTTAAGTTCTATAATGATCTTCAATGTACACGTACATAACTAACTTGGTCCCAGCTTGAGACATAAACCCATGGGTCATGAATTTCCCAGGTTTGGTAGAGGACTCGATGCACATAATCATGCAAACACTTTGCCTCTTTGATTTCCAAGATATAATGCATCTATGATATATATATATGACCAATTTAACCCCAGTCTGGAGCCTGAACCCAGAGGTCATGGATTTCCCAGTTTTAACACAGGGCTCATTGCTCATTATAATCTTGCTAATAGTTTGACTGCTCGATGTCCAGGAGTAGAGATGAAAATTACATAAGTTTCGACGGTTTTGTTCCCAGGAAGGCAGAGACCATAGTTTCACAATTTTTGTTCACCTTGACCCATAAATGCTACATGCGTTGTATACGGAATTTGGTTGAAATTGGTTTAGCTGTTCCAGAAAAGAAGCTGAAAATGTCAAGTTAACGAATGCAGTGCACAGGTAGCAATAGGTCACCTGGCTCAGGTTACGTGACAGACTTTTACTTCAAAATTTACATTTCATGATGATCTATATAATCATAAAAATAATAAACACCTGCTTTAATATTTACATTTTAATATTTATAAATCTATATTAAATATATTCATAGTGAACAATTCTTCTCTTTACAGAGCACATTTAAAACAGTCTGTTCTACAGATCCTTGAAGCATTTGTCAGTTAAATCCTAAATGTATTATAGACCAAAAAAAAACCCATCACAGCAGGGCTGCAGATACGAGTTCTGCGAGATAAACTGGGACACCGAGATGAATTGTTTCCCTGACTCAGTGGGCGTGTCTGGCAGTGTGAGTCACACGGAATACTGACCAGCGGTCACTCATCCTGTTGAATAGGTCCTTACATCCAGGCAGTCCGCCTTCCAAAATTCTAATAGAGAACAAAACGAGCATTATTTATTAATTATAAAGTAAATTGACATCAATCGACATCTTCTTTATACAGTGAAACACCCAAATTTATGTTTATTGAGAAATGGTGCTTATTCTCCTATGAGAGGATTATGAAAATCTAATGACATATACAAGTAATGAAGTTTGGTTATAATCTAATGATTGTTTATTGTTTTACGCCACACCCAACAATTTTTCAGTTATCTGGTGGCATCCAGTTTTAATTGGTGGAGGAGAGAACCCAGATATAATGTACCCGGGAAGAGACCACCGACCTTCCGAAAGTAAACTGGCAAACTTACTCGCATATATCAGCGCGAGCGAAAACCTAATGATATATACAGATAATGAAGTTTGGTTATAAGCTGTTTTCGCTGGCCCTGGAGGTTCGTTATAGCTGTGTTTTGTTGTAGTATTTCACTGTGACAAAATTACAGTAGTAATGATTAATAAGATGCTCTTGCTCTGAATTCCGTCGATGTTATCCTGTTCTGAATGTTGCATCTTGTTTTGCACTTGCCAGATGTCACATTTACTGTACCTTTGGGGCAAATCCTCGGACTCTCATTCTCTCCGTCTCCTTTTGCAGGAAGTCTTCGTAGTCCTCTTCTTGACGTCGTTCGTTCTCCTCCTCTTCAATCATTCTCTGTCGGGCTGTCATCTTCTGCTCCTGACGTGATGTAATCTAAAGACAACAGGAATTCACACTAGTCAACAAGGATATCCATTAGTCAACAGATTCCTATTAATCAACCCACATACCCACACTGCTGCATATCTTTAGATTTAATCAACAGTGTTCATATATATAGAGAGAGAGAGACAAACAGACAGACAGAGAAAGACACACAGAGAGAGATGGACACACACAGAGAGAGATAGACACACACAGAGAGATAGACACACACAGAGAGATAGACACACACAGAGAGATGGACACACACTGAGAGAGATAGACACACACAGAGAGATGGACACACACAGGGAGAGATAGACAAAGAGAGAGAAAGACACACATAGAGATAGACACACACAGAGAGATGGACACACACAGGGAGAGATAGACACAGAGAGAGAAAGACACACACATAGAGATAGACACACACACAGAGAAAGACAGAGACAGACAGACAATTGTAATATTGTATTACAATATCATACTGAATGACAATGTCCTTATGACTGGTGTGCTAAAAATACCTAGTATGGTAATCTACATAATCTTCAGTCTTCTTGTGCAAAAGCTTTTTTTTAAATATCAGATTTGCAAAAATATAAAAATCTACTCATGCAGTCAGTGAACTGCACATGCAGCTGTGTTTTGGGAACACATTAAGTACCTGAAAGGGACTCAGTTGATCTGATATTCTAAATGTCATTTGAGACAAAGCCATGCAAACTTTTATATATGAATTACCTGTCCTTTGAGGTCAAGTTTGAGGGCCTCTTTCTGTTCTTCAGCCTTTTCAAGGTCACGTTGTGTCATTTGATTGGCTATCTCCATCTCCGTAATCAGTTGTTCCCGTTGCCGTAGCGATTCTTCTCGTTCGCGCTGAACCTCCTCTAACTTCTCCTCAATCTGTTGTTGCCTATCTTTAAATACCTATAAATAAACAATGGATGCAAAATTCAGCTCTTGTTGTCTACCTACTGAGCCTACAGAGAAATCTGGATACGTAATTCACTAAGCAGAGGTTAGACACGGACCGTTCCCTAACTTAGGTCAGATATAGGGTAGTTGTACTTAGTCATTGCAGACAGATTGTGTGATGTAAGCAATATTTAAGGCTTGGACACAGAAGTCCCAGACATAACTGTGCATAGCACGAGTAGTATCGGAAATAGCTGCTATAATATATGTATAACATGATTCTGACCTCTGACATCAGCCTCTCCCTGGCCTTGCTTTCCCGTGCCCATTCTGCATCCCTCTTCTCCCACATTCGAGCTGCTTCCTCTCTGTAATCAACCAATCAATGTACAGTAAAACACATTTATAACGAATTCATGCTTATTTTCAAGTGATGTTTATTCCCCTATGAGAGGATTGATTGATTGCTGGGTTTTTTCCAGTTTCCTGGTGGCGTCCAGGAGAGAACCTAGATACAATGTACCCGGGAAGAGACCACCGACCTTCCAAAAGTAAACTGGCAAACTTTCTCACATATATCAGCGCGAGCAAGATTTGAACCTGCGCCGACTAGAGGAGAGAGGCTTTGTGTGATTTTGAACGCAATGCTCTCTAACCACTCGGCCATGGAGCCCCCCCCCCACCCCCCCCACCCCTATGAAAGAAAAATAACAAAAATGTTGCAGGATATATTGAAGTTTGGTTACAATGAACTTTTTTTGCTGGACCTAGGGGTTCACTATAACCATGTTTTATGTAAAAAATATTTATGAGAATATGATTTTTAAGATAAGCTTACTTGACATACGCTTAGTAAAATTACAAAAATTTGAAATAAATTCTCGCTAATATAAGATGATTCATGGCACACGATGATGCAAAAACACGGACAGAAGCTGTTCAATCATCAAGTTGTATGTTAGAGGGGAAAATGGTAAATTTTAAATAAAGTTTCAATTTTTTAAAATTGAAAGTAGACAATTTGAAACAAACTTACTGATACAACATGTCCAGCTCTGCTTCTCTGGCTTTCTCTACTCGTAACTGATCCTCGATAACCTGTAAACAACACAAACATCATCTACTGCAAATTCGTATACCAAATGAGTTTTTCAATAACCTTCAGGGGGTACATGTAGTCTTAACAAATGGCATAATAATCAAAGATAATCCTTCATATGCTGATACAGTGCTCCCTCAATATTTCTCCCTCCCCCCCCCCCCCCCCCCCCCCCCCCCGTTATAATGCTAACCCCACATAATGCCATATGCCACTGATTTTCACAAACAAATGGTCAGATTCTTCAATAATAATGCCCATTACCTAACACCCATCGGTAATCACACCTGTTCTTCCAAGGGAGGTGCGAGGAAGTGTGACAGACTGGACAAAGCATTCGAGTGGACAAGTTAATTACACATTGTTGCTGAGTGAAATTGAAGATAATCTAACTGTTCATACAGAATGCAGCCAAATAAACTAGGTGACTGAAATTCTTTTGCAGTTCAGTGAATTGTCAGCACCTGTGAATTTGTTATACTCCCACACCCCACCCCCCTTTTATTGCCCAAATTGGTCGTGAACAAAAGTTGACAATATATCTAGCCAGCAGTGTATCTATCACTTCATTAACTTTCTTATAACAAAAGTGATTACGCTACATGTAATTTTACATGTTCAGTGGTCCAGTATTTAAGATGTTTGGGCAAGAACAGAAATTCGGTATAGTAATTTAGTTGAGTTAAATATTTATTTGATGTCTTAGTTCCACTAAATCTTTATGCTATATGTGTATCCATTATGTGTTCAATTAAACTTCATTATCTTGAACTCGATGAGGTAAAACAAAACTTTCCAGACACCTGCTTCATCCATGCTGCATCAGCTTGGGCCTTTTCCCGCCTTGTGGTGATCATCTCCCGTTCCTCATTTTCTCTCTCAATCAGAGCCTCCAACATCTTCTTGTCTTGTTCCTGTACATCCAGTCAATTGACATGGATTAAAGTGTTTCAAATTTTCAAAAAAAGTTACCAAACTAAGATTACTGGTCTTTCTTACATAACCTCCACAGAAAATTTTCTTTGCTTTCTGCAGTTCATAATTATGGATTCTAAAAACATTCATTTACCATGTTATATTTGAAATTCAGTTGCTCTCAAATTCTTTGTATTAAACTGGGAAAGAACTGCTAATTTTATCTTCATTATAATACAGTACTGTAAACAAGCTTATCATGAAGTGCTGGGGACAAACAATTTTGATTCCTTATAAACATATCTTGTATATTGAATAAGTTCGTAAAATAAATTAAAATGAAGTTCACTTCTATGCAACCATGAATTCAATATAAGTGAGGTCACTGTAGCTGTGTTTTACTGTAAGTGTGAATTCATTATAGGTGTGTTCACTGTAACTGTGTTTTACTGTAAGCATGATTTCATTATAAGTGTGTTCACAGTAACTGTGTTTTACTGTAAGCATGAATTCATTATTAGTGTGTTCAATGTTATACTGTATTCATGAAGAAAGATGGAATTGTTTTACCAGCTCTTCTTGGATTTGTCGAGATCTTCTCATCATCTGAGCCTTGTGTTGCCTTAGCAACATGCGTCTGTTGGTAAAAATAGTCAAAAATTAAACAAATCCATTCATCAAAATGTCTGCATTAGTTTTAAATACTGATAATAGCATAATGGTCATTATATTTCTTTTACAATACATATTCATCATAAATATTCACATTTAATTAATTTATTAATATAATTAACTCAATCCAATTGTCTAACTCCCAAAAGATTTCATTAATACATTAACCATAAATATGTACAGTTGAACTTCAGTATCTCGAAACATCAATATCTAGAAATGTCTAAGGGAGTTGGAAGTCCAAATCACATTTTCTTACGTATTTTAACCTCAATATCTCGAACCCTTGGATATCTCAACAACAAAAAATTTTGTGGCCCCACTGAATTCAAGATAACAAGGTTTGACTATAATATAAGCAATCCTTTTCCACTGCGATTTGTTGTACATCATCAAATTGTTGCCATGACAATAAGGGCCTTTACCCCATCTCCCGTTGACCCCGAGCTGACTCCATCTTTTTGCGTTCCTCTTCTAAATCTTCCAGCCTCCACTGTTCTTTCTGTAGGGCGTCCTGTTCTTTCTTCAATCTCTCTGCCTGTACACAATCACAAATTCTGATCGTTGCTTATACAGGCAAGTTATTACTTAACATATCTTTATACTTTGAAGAACTTACTTTCTGAAAACTTAGAGTGCTCATTACCTGATAAAGTTTATCTCAATGTGATTTATACAAAGTTACATGGAGAAATGTATGACGAGGATTTAGTATAAGTAAAATTTAAAGAAGTTCACAAATGTTGTGTTTCCATGTAGAATATTTGTTTCCAATAGATGCACATGCAGTATGTAATACATTGTATCTGGCATGAGACAGATTTTACATAAACTACAGTAATGTCATCACCCATATTTCTAAACGTCTCTGACAACTGAATCAGATTATACCTGCACAATTAACGTACTTTGATACCAATATTGTCCAGCTTACTGAAATTGTCAAGACCTTGCATAAACATTTTTAATTTTCAAAACCTGTATCAGTTAATAAATAGTTTCTTCAACAGTTTTTTGTGTATCAAACCATGGTCTCCTGACCTTTAGTGTGTTGAGGTACCTGTTCTTCAGCTTCAGATAATTTGCTATATAAAAACCCCACCCACAGACATTTTAAATATGACTCCCACCCACAGACATTTTAAATATGACTCCCAACCACAGACATTTTGAGTACCTGATTCAGACATTTTGGGTATGTAACCTTATGCATGTGCATTTTATGTATCTGACCATTTTATGTATCTGACCATCTGGTCATTTTATGTATCTGACCATTTTATGTATCTGGTCATTTTATGTATCTGGTCATTTTATGTATCTGGTCATTTTATGTATCTGACCATTTTATGTATCTGACCATTTTATGTATCTGACCATTTTATGTATCTGGTCATTTTATGTATCTGGTCATTTTATGCATCTGACCATTTTATGTATCTGACCATTTTATGTATCTGGTCATTTTATGTATCTGACCATTTTATGTATCTGACCATTTTATGTATCTGACTTTGGCCTCTTGAGCTCTTCCATTCTGTATACATCTGATCTCAGACCAGTTATTTTCTTACTTTGACCTATGACATTCTGTGTACGCCTGGTATCAGACAAGAAGTATAACCTGACCTTGATCCCCGACATTTTATATTTCTCACCTCAGCCTCTTGATCTCGGAGCTCAAACATCTGCTCTCTCAATACATCCTTCCATTTCTTCTCTTCCTCCAATCGCTCTTCCTCCTTCTGTCTCTCCAATTCCAGTGCTGCTATTCGTTCTTCTTCCATCTCTCTCTCGAACTTTTCTTTTTCAATTCTTTCCTGCTCTTCTTTCTATGAAATTAAATATTCACTAAAAGTTGCATGTCAATGCTAAATACAAAGTTAGATAATTTCAACAATAATTTCCACTTAAACAATACAACATACCACAAGTTTTGCTTCAAAAATTTATCATTCAAGCATAAAAATCCACATACGAGACAAGCACAATTCTTGCATTGAACAGATTAAAAACTGAATGATTCAACCAAATTTCTTTACTAATACAAGCAATGAACTATATATTGTACTCACTCTGTTCTAAAACAGGATACTGTGATACAGTGGATTCCTAAACCTACACCAGTACTTAATGTCGTGAAGCGACTCATAGATGTCAAATCACAGGAACATAAATTTGTGGTTGCCATGTTGATCCAGAGTTTTTACATGTATTTTAGCAACATAAAAATAAAAGTGAGTAAGTTTATTTTTGAATGATCCTTCTTGCGAAATTACACGATAATAAATTCCTCGCATATATTTAGGAATTTAAAGTATTAACCGCAGGTCATCCTAGGTTGTATATGACCATCTCTGATATTTAGTAATCCTGTCGAATGTTACAGGTACTAGATTGTATATAACCACCTCTGATATTTCGTAATCCTGTCGAATGTTACATGTACTTTTCTGACTTAAGATCACATCACCTCTTTGACGTCATTCTATAAACTGTATTACCTCTCTAGATTCTTCCACCTGAGACCCCCATTTGTCTATCACATGGTCCTTCAGTTGCTCCGATTCAATCTGAAAAAAAAATAATCGGAAAATCTGTACATCAGCTATCATCAAGATAATTCATCCTAATGGTTTTGGTAATCAGAAAATCATTATGACATTCTTAATAGCCACATTTAATTCCTCTTCATGAACATTTTGGCTGACAACTCAATTACTTGTCGAAATTTCCTCACAGCAACATAAAAATGTAGTAATTTAACAGTAGACTGATACTCAATAAACAATGCTAATCGGAAAATTTGTCAGTCTATAGCACAAGAAAAAGTCATTGCCAAGTTGTAGGAATCAGGTAAATGTTTGAACCTATGTTTGAGTGTAATGACAAAGTATAGCATTTGTATGAAGAAGCTGTAATAAAAGTGCTTGAATATTAGAAGAGATGATAAGAGAATTCAAATATTTATCAACTCCGATACAGTGAAACCTGTCCAGTCCGACATGCACGGGAAGAAGTCCGACATGCACAGGAAGAAGTCCGACATGCACGGGAAGACAATTTTGTGTCAGAGTACACAATGTATCAGAATTAACAGTGTAAAAACATTGAAAATATGAAATTAAGAATGAAAAAAAAAAGATGTCGTAACACCCAGCGAAATGGATTACACAGGTATTGAATAAGGCAATTTTCACTGTATGAAGAAATACATCTAGCACACAGGGGAAAGTTAGATGGAGGTCTAGTGTTGTACTTACTGATATCTAGATTGTTGTGTGTACCTTACTGATATTTGAGTAGCTTGTTATTTACTGATATCTGGGTAGTTTAACATTTACTGATATCTGTGTTGTTTGTTATTCACAGATATCTGGGTTGTTTTGTTTTGTGGTTGTAGTTTTTTAAAGTGGTTTGTGATGTAGTCGTACCTTTCTGATATCTGGATTGTTTTGTCTCCAGTGTTCATAAAGTTTCTCCTCTGCCAACTGTAAAATAGATTTATTAATGAATACACTATTGACTCCTATCAACTTACATATCACTTACAAAACCCTAAAAAAATGTCAAAGTTTTCTCATTTCATTATTAAGCATAATTATACGTCTACAAATTTATACACGCATTTTGATTACTGAGAATAGTAACTGATTTTGAAATACTGTAGACGTACTTTTTTCCACATGGGATCAGGTTATGCAGCTATAAATTTTGTGCGGAAATTTGTTTCAGTATACTAAAACTGCATAACTTTCTACCTGCGAATTGAATACAAATTGTTATTTTGCCGACTAATGACCATGTGGAAACAAGTATGTTTACAGTCAATATTACACTACTTTGATTGAACAAAATTTCTTTTACATTTCTTCATTTTTCTTCTCGAGCACTAGCTTGATTTAACAAAATTCTAACTTTGTCTTACATTTTTTCGTTTTTCTTCTCGAGCGCTCCTTAAGGAGTCCACTCGATCTTTCATATCATCCAGACGATCATAATTGTCCAGTGAATATCCCTTAAGTTCTGCCTGTGACAGAAAAAAGATTCACACCATTATACAACACATCCCATAAAAAATAATAATACAGTAAAACAAATTACACCATTATCAGAGTTGTCGAAATTCAAATCACTGTCAGACGTTTTGTCCGTCAAAGTTAACGATTTTGTCCAACCGATATAAGTATTGTCCGACCTAGTACATGTACCTTGTATTGCATACTAAGACAAACTGTACCAAAACACCTTTTTAGTAATGCATCTCCAACACATATCCAACCAAACACGGTCACTTTTCCAACCAACTTAGAGTTCACGAACACCTCAGGTCCCTTTATAATTTTTCATGTAGTCCAGATTCAGCAATATTCTTATTAGGTTGTTTGGTTTTTTTAAGTCCAATTAAGAACTTTCCTCTCATATTGCGACGTCACCTATAGACAAATTTAGACCTATGCTTTGCACTCAAGGTACATGGCGGTGTGGGTTTCTTTGCATGTCAACACATGCCACGACTTCCGTTTTTACGGTAACACAACTATTTCCTAGTTTTAGAAATGAAATGGAAGTATAATTGTATGCATGTCGTGTACTTCATATCCTTGATGATTAAATGTAATTACGGTCTGTATCTTGTTGTCATGTTTTGTAATCAAATGAAATTCACAACTTACTTCAAACTTATATCTCTCCTGTCTTAGCATTGCTGCTAGTTTCTCTCTGCGTAGCGCTAAGTTTTTCGCCTTCTTTTCAGTGTCCTTTCCTTTCTGATAGGCATCCATGCTGATGAAAATGAAAATGACAAGATAAAGCTTTATCATTATCACTACACTAATGATACAGTATTCATGACAGTAATAAGTGTATTTATGTAAAAGGTATTTAAACTTTGATATACATGTAGTTATAGGTATGCTTATCCATGATCACTGTTGAAATACACAAGGAATACACACATCAAATATCAATGTCACATCTCTTACTGTTACAAAGATCAACTCTATGTGAAATCTCATCCACTAAGCTGTGAATATCTGGGTGTTAATTAAAATATTTCAGTTGCATACCTCAGTTTCACTTAATGTACCTGGTACATTGTAATTCAAAGCATCATGCACGATTGTCACATTCATTAATTTACAAAGCACTCCCTTCCCCACCCCATGTGTGCTGTATTCAGATTTAACATATTCATATCTAGACTTTAGAGATTTTTCGGACTACCATTTCGTCTGTTTCGTAGCTGCTGTGTTTGTGTACTGTATTCAGATTTAACATATTCATACCTGGACTTTCGGGAATTTTCGGACTCCCATTTTGTCTGTTTCGTAGCAGCAATGTTCGACCTCTGGAAGTAGCTTGCTGTGTTTCCCCATCTCTCTCGTAAATGGTCGTCATGATTTCTGTTCCTAACAATGGCCTGCTCATAAACATTCCTTCTGGTTGTCCAGTAGTGTGGCATGGATGGTAATGCCATATTTAAGTTGTTTATGTACAATAATGATCAGTAACTGGGGAAAAAAAATGCATTCTCTTTCCTCACTGAAGTTGTGATGTAAATCAAGCTTACTATCAAATCTTGACCATATCATAAATAATATAATTAAATTTTGATGCATTGTGTGGCAAATTTTTTGGGGTTGTAGCAGATTAAAAAAAAAAAAAAAAAAAAAAGTTGAATTGCATATCTAATATGTTAGGTCAAGCTGGATTCAATTGACATTTCACTGTTTTTCCCAATACCATTTGTATAATATTAGGTTTGATGGTGTTCACTATCTGCATATAAGTTACACCCGATTCTGAGAATAATTTAAGGTTATACCGAAAGGGGGAGAAAGCAATTTATAAACGTGCAAGTCACCTAGGTATTATGTCTATTTTTTATGCGTGTATACAACAGTACAAATATATTTGCTAGACGCACGTGTACTATATGAATACATATAATAACTAATAATTTCCTGTTGATTGGCAAACAGTCGTTACACAATTGACGACAGAATTTTAAAAAATAAATAAACCACATAGCACACGCGCTCAGTCTGTTAAATACAGTACGACTTGCCAGTACAAGCACAGACCCGTATAACGTGTATTTATATTCTTTCTTTTCACGCTTTTAGCGAAACAATTATCTACATTACCATAAACTATCTGCACATAAAGTCTGTCTCTACAGCGCTCAGGATCACATTTTCTTTCTTGTTTTCAAAAATATTGAAACTCAAACTGTAGCGAATGTCAACAGGAAGTTAAAAATGCATAACGCATGCGCAGAAAAGACTTATGAGACGATATAATATCCCATTTACATTGCAATATCCTGATAAGTTGTATTTTGTTCACAAAAGACATAAAAAGTTATTAAAGTGTAGTTGTTTGAGTTAATTGAAATTAAATATATCGTTAGATAATATTTGTATAATATTTGTAACCTTAAATTTCACACCCATCAGAAAGTACAACTGAATTACTTTACTAAAAAAAACAAAAAACAAAACAAAAAAAACACCAAAAAAAAACACAAAAAAAAAAACAACATTGCGCTTTGAAGTCGCAGGTCAATAGAGCGCTATATAAATAAATCTATTGAACTATTGAATTACAACTGCAATACAATACTTTAAATGATAATACTTTAAAGGTTATAATAGCTGTCATTTCGGTGTCAGAAAAGTTTTGTAGTAAAATTATGATTAACTATCTTAATGATAGAAAATACGGTTTTCTCTTGTAACTAAAATTTGTATTAGAGAACTTAATCAGAGGCTCTGAATGAAGCACAATTACATTATTGTCTCCCAGTACAAAAATTAATTTCTATATAATGCTTTATAATCAGTAAGATTTGAAATCTCTATTTTGATAAAACTTTAAACTTTGTTTTATAATACAGTCACGTAAGTGAAGATATGGAGACATTTAAGGAGGGAGGAGCGTGATACCATCTACTCAGACTATATATTGAAATAGCTACTCCAGAACCTCTGTGGTGTGCGAGGCAAGCGATGCATCGGCTGCCAAGAGAATCACAGTATCAGTGGATCTGGGAATAATTGGTGTTGGTTCCCAGGCGGACGAGGATGGAGAGCTTTCTGTCAGAACTTTGTGCAGGTAGACTCCACCTTGTGAGGTTCTGACTTAGGTGTACTTCAGAAGCATAGAGTAAAAGAGTTCGACAAGTGTCGGTACGAACACGCCGTCTTATTTTACTCCACTGGTTCTGGGCAAGATCTGTGGTACAGCTGTATTCATTTGTCCTCGCGGAAGGATACCACCACTTTGCTCAGCTGAGGGGTCAGCTGAGGGGTCAGCTGAAGACAGAAGGTACCTTTTCTGCTGACAACATCGAAAGCGTTCGTCAAATCGATGAAAGCTGGTAAAGTGGATTGTCCTGCTCTCTGCACTCCTTAAGAATCTGACGCACTGAGGAAAATAATGTCCACAGTTGCTCGACCTGCTTTTATGCTGCACTGGGACTCTGTGTAGCCAGTGACTGAAGTGACTGAAGCCTGCTGAGGAGGATCCTGCGAATACTTTCCCGATTATGCGCAGGAGGGAGATCCCGTGGTTGTAGCAGTCGCCTTAGTTACTATAGAGACACTACGCATGTCTTGAGAGACTGCATGCACCTTCCCTCTAGCACAGACAGAGCAGGTCGTACAGAGGTTGCTGAAACAGTGACTTCCTTCTCCTGATTACTTCCGGTAGAATGTTGTCACTTTCTGGTGCTTTTCCACCGGCTAGCATGTTGATGGCTTTGCCGACTTCTTCAAAGCACCTGGTCAACGTCTTCCACTCCAGGAAAATTCTTGCTGACGTCAAGGACAACGGTCCCCTGTAGTAAAGCTCTGAGTAATGTTTGACCTTTAACCCATCACTTCATCTGTTGATCACGGTCGGTGATTGTTTTATCTATTAAATATTGCAGTAGAACAGTTTTCTTCACTTCCTGTTTTACTAAAGCCTGCCCCTACTAATTCACAGGGGCTGGCTTTATTCAGACTGCTTCACTTCTGGTCCAGCTACCCTCTTGTTCCTGCAAACATACCACGAACATTTCCGCAGTCAGCTGAACGCTGAATGTACTTGCACAGCTGCACCCAGTAGACATTGGCACATCGTCTGTGGTCCTCTGTGCGTTGTGGTCCTCTGTGCGTTGTGGTCCTCTGTGCGTTGTGGCCCTCTGTGCGTTGTGGTCCTCTGTGCGTTGTGGTCCTCTGTGGCCCTCTGTGCGTTGTGGTCCTCTGTGCGTTGTGGCCCTCTGTGCGTTGTGGTCCTCTGTGCGTTGTGGCCCTCTGTGCGTTGTGGCCCGTTGTGGTCCTCTGTGCGTTGTGGCCCTCTGTGCGTTGCTCTGTGTAGTACTTGACGCTCCCAGCGCTTTCTCACTAGGGAATCTTTCGTGTTTCAGAAGAGCGTTACGGTTGGTTTCAATAACCGACACCATTTCAGAAAGATTGACATCAAACCAGTCCCGGTTCTTATTTTCACTCTTGCCAAAGGATAATATGGCGGTATCTTAAACAACACCTTTGATGTTGTTCTACCTTGCTATGGCATCCTGTTCTGGCCAGCCTTGGGGTGTCTCTTCCACAGCATGGAAATATGCACTATATTTGGGTATCCATTTCCGCCTCTACCCGGAGTTGAACTCACGGTCTTCAGAACCAAATATCTCTTTACAGTGCGTGACCAGCGCGCTAGACCGCTCGACCATCTCGCCAAGTCAAAATACTTAGCACCGAGATGACAATGAACTCGTAATGACCTATATATATATATATATATATAGAGAGAGAGAGAGAGAGAGAGAGAGAGAGAGTTATCTGCCTGAAGTTTCTCTTTAATAATTTTGTTACGTTACATTGTACATTAAAGGAGAAGGTTTACAATATATAATCTTCATAATTCTTCTTACCAAATATAATATTCACATTACACACAAAGGTATGGAAAATGTGAATTATGACCATAAAAGTCAGCCATATATAACGTGTGCAATATAGAGAGTCACAAAGGCCATTAATTTGTACTTTCGTTTTGAAATGCAATGTGTTTATATGGACGATGTCAGAATTATAACGTTTGTTTTGGATATCTACTTCTGATTATGGGGATTGGAATATTCCGCGAATGATAATGATGTGAAAATTCGTTATCTGTGGATATCGGAGGAAGTCAAGATTCCCTTAAATTAGAATTTTGTAAATTTCAAGGCTTTGACAATCGATTAAAAAATGGCTGTTGGATTAGATTGGAAAGGTCGAACACACTTTGCGAAATTAGGCATGGCAATCAGCGATGAAATGACACAGATATACAGAGATTTGTTGCAAGGGCAGATTCAACCATCTCTGATTTACAACAAAGTGAAAGCATCGAAAGTTACTTTCACTAGATTAAGTAATGATCAAACTGTTTCTTTATACGATGCTCAAACGAAGGGGTCATACGAAGATTTTGACATAACGTTGATGTATACCCTGTTAAGAAATATTTGTCCACGTATTCCTCCGCCTACGAAAGGATGGGGGATTTCGGATTTTCCAGAAGTGGGAGAAGTAGGAATTGGTGATGATGTAGAAAGAATAAGATTAATCCGAAACAAGGTGTGCGGACATGTCAGCTCTGCCTCCATTTCAAAGCCATTGTTCGACAAATACTGGGCTATGATTTCCGACATGTGTCACAGGTTTCAGTCTCATCAAGGTGGGTCGTATGTCAGTAATCTTCAGACTATTCTGGAGGGAACCATTGACGAGGAACAAGAAAACCTGTATATAGGAAAACTGAAGGCTGACTGTGAAAAAGACGAGTCGATCTTGAAAAAAGTATCGTCCATTGAATCAGTTGTTAAGACTTTAGCTTCGAGACATCCATATCATATTAAAAGAAGTGAGTATTCGCATGTTTTTATGATTCATTGATTGATAAACAACCATTAATAATGTCATTTGTATGGTCTTCAACAATTATTTTAAGAAATGGCGTTGCCTGATCATCCTCGCTAGCCAGGGATTTACGACACCCTCCGCATGTTGAGAAGTGGGGCGTATCGTAAACCCGTGGTCAGCAAAGATGGTTGCCTATTTAAATTGCAAATTACATAATCCGCGTTGTTTATCTGAGTTACCTGGCCAAACAATGGATTTTTTTGTCCGCGGTGGGGCGCGATCTAGATGCAGAATCTGCTCAGACTAGGCTCCTTGTATGTTGATTTATCATATATAATATGTATCATATATAATATAATATATATACTATTACCTTTTATGCATATCATCTCTTTTACTATTTTATTGTACAACGCCAGTGAATACGTGTATGTAAAATTAGGCGTTTTAATCAAATAAAATAGTTTCAGTTTCTGTTTAATATGTATGATATCTTTATAAAAATACATTTAACAGACATTACCTTTCTGTTTTTATCAATTGTTATTTCTTTTGAAATAGCAGGCTATAGATCAGCTTTTAAAGTAAATGCGAAAGCCAAAGCAAGATCAAAACAAGTGAAAGTGGACAAATCTATGGGTATGATTAAAAGAGCTCTAAATAGAATGGTAGACTTCATTAACGAAGACACAGGCGAAGAGGATATATGTCAATTAGAAGCCAGCATCAAAGAATTTTTGGAATCGCCAAATGAAAAAAAACACGTCGACTTTATCACCCAACTATTAGAAAACCTCGAAAGCAAAATCGAACAGAATTTTCAACATCAAAAGAAGATTCGAATGGCAATTACGAAACGATTTCTTTCCCTTCTTCTATTTTTTAGAACGAATTACCAGGCTAACTTTGAAGTTGAATTTGGTAGTCTTGTGTTTACATTTTATTTCGAAGCTCTTCTTGGATATGATAGATTTTTAGAAGATATGAGAAGATCTGTAATTCAGCAAGAACTGTCTAATGTTGTTCTATATGAGCCACTTTTGTGGATTTTCAATTTGAAGAAAGATGACGTTGTAGTAGATGTTGAGGAATACTTTGAGAATGGTGAGTGTTTGCGCTATAATAAATATATATCATGTTCTTTCCTGATTGTATTAAACTATATCCAATAAAAACAAAACAAAAATCAATGTGAGAGAGAGAGATTGTTTAACGTCCCGCTCGAGAATTTTTCACTCGTATAAACGTCACCATTGCAGGTGAAGGGCTGCAAAATTTAGGCCTATGCTCGTATATGGCCTTTGAGCAGAGAGGGATCTTTATCGTCCCACATCTGCTGTGACAAGGGACTTCGGTTGTTTCGATCTCATCCGAAGGACCACCCCATTTAATCGCGTCCTACGACAAGCAAGGGTTACTGAGGACCTATTCTAACCCGGGTCCTCAAGGGATGTTTTCTCCCGAGGCTGATGATTCTACACGTTACATGTGGTGTGATCCCAACTGATGAGGCCGTTGTTTTATTATTCTGAAGAATCTTTGCTGCCAATTTTGTCCTCCGTTGCGTTTCACAGCGGGCGACAACTCACTGTCTCCCATTCTAGCATGGGCTACAATGCATTGTCTCCCTTTCTTGCATGGGCGACGACTCATTGTGTAGCGTATTAGCGTGGGCAACAGTTCTTTGTTTCCCGTTTTAGCATGGGCGATAACTCTTTGCCTCGTTTCAGAGCGAGCGAAAACGCATTATCTCCTGTTGTTATCTCAGACTGGGCGATAATGCTACAGGAAACGTCAAAGTGACATCTTCCAACATTATGCTTCTGAAGAATAATAGTCAATTCAAACATTTAACAAATACTTGTGTAATTAATACGTCTTAACTAATTTGGTCCTTCATTTTCTTAAGGAACCGACGATAAGAACATCGAGGAAAAGAGCAAGTCCGATGAAATTTGTTTTCAATGTCCCGGCATGATAGATACTGTGTGCGACGCTTGTGGAAGTGCATTTTGTGAAAAATGTTGGAAAACTCATTCCCATTCTGAAGAAGAAGGCATTTCCCATCCTGAAGGACAAGAAATTTCCCATTCTGCAGGAGAAATTTCCCATTGTGAAGAAAAAATTTCCCATTCTGAAGGAGAAAGCATTTCTGCATTGCCATACATGCATTGCAATATACATGAAAATATTGCTTGTAGCAAGTACTGTATGCAGTGTGATGCAGGTGCTTGCGATTCATGCGTTTATGAACGTCACTCCACGCACAATGTCATAGACTTCTCAGCCAAGTATCAGAAATTGAAAAAAGATACGGAAGAACTTAGAGTCGAAATTTTTAATATATATGAAAATATTTCTTTGAATATGTTACAGAAGCTAAACGAACTTCCTCAGAAATATAAAATGATCAAAGATAAAGTTAAGGAAGAAGGACAGATATGGCATGGTAGAGTGGACACAGCGGTAGATATGTATATTGCTGCATTGGAAAGCATGCAAAACGAACATTTCAACACACTGGAACACGGAATTCAAAAGATGAAAAAAGTTCAGCAAGACATCTCCGAGACAGTTTCTCAGAACACAGAAATGTTGAACCAGATATCGGTTAAAGACATCGCAGATTACGATTTGGACTTTGAAAGGTTCAGAATTGTCCCAAAATGGTCCGATTTTAAGTTACCAATTTTTGAACCAAGCGATGTTAAGGAGGAGGATTTGGAGATGATTGGAAATTTAACTGCCGCTCTACGACTAGAGGTTCAAGAATTATACCTTCATCCTGAAACTCTTGAATTACCAGTTCGAAAAGTTAAACAACTGATAGAAAACCCTGTTGTAGGGGGACATTTGTTGAGCGGCCTGAGTTGCGTGACGAGTGTTGCCTTGGATTCTGAAGAGACGTTCTGGATCAGTGGTTATCATCACGAATCTCCCGCCACGTCATCATTGTTCCATATGTCGACCGGAAGCGAAAAGCTATGGAAAGTAGACACATTTCCACCGGAAATGGTGATTTTTGATATGTGTTTCAAATCTGAAGGTGAACTAGTTTTCAGTGAAATAGGACGAGGTGCTGTTAATACCTGGAAAGACAAGCAGGTGAACACATTGATTGAGTTTGAGGATTGGAGTCCACTTGGAATTTGCACGACAATGAAACATCTCCTTGTTAGTATGATTAACAATTATTCGAGACACAAAAAGATTATCCGTTATCCATGGAGTGGAGGTAACATAAAGCATATGGAATTCGACGAAGATGGAGACCCTCTTTTCAGTGATGTTAGCGATTCGTTGTATATTGCGGTAAACAGGAATCTGGATCTATGCGTTTCAGATTACGGAGCCGGTAGAGTTGTAGTATTGGACAAAAACGGGACGTTACGTTTCTTTTACAAAGGTACAAAAGAGTTCGTTGATTCCGAAACGTTTGGTCCACGTGGGATCTCTACGGACGACATGTCTCGTATATTGGTTGCCGATAGTAACGATTGCTGCATCCATATTATCGATACAGACGGAGAGCTGTTGTCCTTCATAAGAAACGATGAAATTTGTGTACCATGGACTCTACATGTTACAGGAGACAAACTGCTCATTGGTGATTACAGCCACGGAGATATCCTGATGTTGAAATACTTGGAATAAAAAAGGATAAGGATTTTTGATGTGCATGACGAATGAAGTAGACGACGAAACTGATGATAACTTGTTCAATAGAAAAAAAAAATTGGTGGATTAAAAATAAAAATAAAAAAATCAAAGGGGAGGGGGGGGGGGTGTCGACTCAATTTTGTAAGAGAAAGTGAAAGAAATTCCCATAATGGCAAAAGTAAAATCTACGGGGGGGGGGGGGGGGGGGGGGGGGGGGGTCCTTTCAAATGAACCTCCAAAAAAAAAAAAACGTTTGATGTCAATCAAATTATTTAGACATCTATGAAGGACAGTACAGGATAAAGGATAAACCGTGTGTAAAGGACGATCATAATCGCTAGCCAAATGTTTAATTACGATCCGCTCCGCTGGTAATAAAGAAGCGTGGCAGGTAATCGGTGAACCCGTGACTTGCGAAGATGAAAGAGACGTTGGGAACATGCTCGAAATTTTCCCGGAACATTTACAATACATATGTATAAAATACAGCGTACTCCGATGCTAATTTTTTCCGATTGTACATTTCAAATTTTACAAGAATATGGTGTGAAAAGAAATATAAAATTTGAATTTTCAGGTATAAAAAAAAATTGAATGATTGTCTTTTATTGCTTTGTCTACAACCAAATCAAGCATCATTTTGATCATGCTCAAAGTTTCGAAGGGGGGGGGGGGATAAAAATTCTTTCCCATTACATTGGGCAAAAGGCTGACAGGTGGTTATCCTTTGTATCATCCCTTCGCGGTTGATTGCTTTTATTGTAGTATTTCACGTTAAATGGCGATGTTTCTATCGTATCTCTGTCGTATATCGTTAAGAAGGGCATTAAAATGATTGGCGCGAGAATATTTTATCTTCGTCCTGAACTCGGTCCGTTCCACTGGCCGATACATTGCATGCTCAAATTCACTACTGCTGGTCCTGCGAAAAATTCTCTCAAACAGGTGAATTTCATCAAAGGCATTGGATTGTACCATAATCGTATTAATTTGTAACATTAATTAAAAATAAAACTAAGACTGATTTATTAATAGGTGATATTATTTACTTGGTGGAATGATTGCTAAAAATTATACTTAATATTAGCAATTTCAGTCAGGATACCTATGCGCATGTGTCATTTTGGATCATTTCATTCATAACTTTGAACATTGTACATTTACGACAGCTTTAATGAAAACAGTGGACAGTAACATGAAGAGAGCCCGTATACACCCGAACTCAGTAATATGATTGACTGTTTTGCTGTTTTCCGCCACACTCAACAATTTTTCAGTTATCTGGTGGCGTCCATTTTTTATTGGTGGAGGAGAGAACCCAGATACAATGTACCCGGGAAGAAACCACCTTCCGAAAGTAAACGGAAAACTTTCTCACATATATCGGCACGAGCGAGATTCGAACCCGCGCCGTCTAGAGGTGAGAGGCCTTGTGATTTTGAACGCGATGCTCTAACCACACTTTAGAGATGTGACTTTTCGTTATTCTTTTATAAAGACTGGTATGAGTTATATATGAAATGTATGTCTTTGGAAATGATCCATTTCACACAGGAACAAACATGTCATTTTGTACTATATTTTAATGAAAAACAAAGCAATAAATAAAAGACGATCTTTCCAGGAGAAGAATCGCATACGACATGGACACCGTAGTTTGTTTACACAGCTAGCCTGACTCCAATTCAGTTAAAGAGCGACAACACTTAGCACACATCTCACTAAATGTCGAGAGATTTGGGATTCATCAGGTTCCTTGAGATAACACCTTTCCACAGGGCTGTTAACAGAGAGAAAAAAGGATTTCATTGCTCTGCTAAATATGTACACATTTACGAACCACTTTCTTACATGTTACACATACTTACAACGCGTGCGATTAAGGATGAATGCGACATCAGAAAGGTTTGACATAGGTGAAAAGTGGCGAATACATAGAATTAACATTTTCAAATTGAAACTTTTCAAATTTACTTTATTTTGACCCAAAAAAAATGCAGTTTTTGTAGAAAGTAATCTGAAAAAAAGTTTAAAATCCCTGCTGAACTCAAACCCATGATCAGAAATGAACACATAACCAACCAATTAAATAAATTTAAAAGTCATTTAAAAATATTGTTGATATTTGTATTTTCATTCATATTTTAAAAGAAAGTCAGCCATTATGATGAGGTGTTATTCCTCCTTAACATCTAATGCTTAACTATATATCACACAGTATACAAGTTTCATAGAGAATAGATTGACATGGATCACTGACAACCTATCAAAATACAAAATACTGCCGAACTTGGGTATCTCAAACACCGATATCTCGAATACCATGGATATGTTGAAGTGATTCAGATGTTCCAACCACTTATTCTTTCAGTATTTTACTCTCGATATCTCGAATCCTCGGATATGTCAATGTTTTTTATTGGTGCCATCAAGTTCGAGATAACGAGGTTTGACGACAGCAACAACAACAACAAAAACAACAACAACAACAAAAACAACAACAAAAACAAATTTAAATATCATACCTTAATAAATATATGGGTAGGTAACATTTTCTGTAGAATGGCGTCAATGGGATCCGGGTATCGTAACAGAGTGAAGTTTAGTTTGGGTAAATTTACATGTCCTGCCACCAGTGGAAACAAGTTGTACTTAAGTTCATACGGTTCGCCAGGCAGCACGCGGAAATGAAACTACAATGAAAAGAGTCTATAATTTAGAGAAATTCTATCCTTATACACCTAGAAATGCTCCATAAATAAAACTGCTGAAACTAGCAAAGTGGTTTCCAAAACTAAACAAGTATGTATGTTCAAAATGTTTTGGAATGATGTACAAAACACATGATGCCTGATAACAGCAAAAGGTTAACTGAGTTGCATGTACTTAAGTGATGTAAAAAAAAAATTCTATTTCTGAATTGGTTTCAAACTCACAATTTTCATACAATATCCCTGAAAAAGTTTTACATAGTAAATTTACCTGCTTGTTTCCTGAGAACATGAAACAGTCATTGGTATCCATGGTAACTTCTAGCTCCTGTGGGTAAGGTGTGCGATTGTGGAGTATGTATGATAATGGCAGTAGAGACTTGACTCCACCGAAGGCTGGTAGACGCAGCTGTACAGACATGGGAATGTACTCTGTGTTGACCGTAGGTAGTGGGAACACGGTGTCTACATAGGGAGAGTTCTCCTCCGTTTTCCTGGTTCAGAATAAAAAATGCATGATCTATCTAAGAAAATAAATTTCATTTTTGAAAATACATGAGGGCATGAACTGTGACGCTTTACGCCGACCTACTTTTCATGAAGTGTGTTAGTGCGTCATGAAAATTATGCTGAGCCTGGCGTAAATCCTTGCTGATCATTCCCTCTTGTATTTTCAAAACTAACATTTATGTTTTACATTTACATCTTATATTCATTTCTGTTGGAATATTCTCCGACATCAAAATAGCCGTACTATATTTATCTAGATTCATACACACATTGTTCATAGTCATGAAGAAATGGCTGTCATTTGCAATTGGTAAAGATATCTATGGTAAAATCACCAGAAACGTACACCTAGCAAGAAATACTCTACTAGAATCACTTATTCTATATACCTGCATATATTTTGTTTTGGATTTTTTTTACAGCAGGTCTATATAGAAAAATAAGTACAAAACATGTATTTTTGAGATCGTAGTAACATTTTAAGGATGATTTAAATATTACAAGATTGATTTTTTTCTATGGTTGAAGAACTGCTACAAAAGTATGTGTACCGTCAGAAGAAAAAAGAATTTTTTGCGTAGTTGCCTGAAGAAAGCTGACCAGATGACATTACACGAGGAGAAGAAAAACATACCGTCTCCATGACACAGAATATGTTCCTATGGTTACAGGGATTGGTGTGGAGTTTATGGCCTTTAAACAGATACACTCAGATGCACATTCTGATTTATTCAGGGACACTACAAAAAAAGTCCAAATATATATTGTTAAGTTTTGATTTCATTTGAAATTTTTTTTCTGATTCATTTGTTCAATCCTGAAGTCCGATACATCTGCCCAATCAATGGCGTGTTTACAAACCTCCTTGTAGCTGTGACTGTATCATTTTATCAACATGACACACATTGGATGTCTGAAATAGAGAGTGAAAAGTACCAATGCAAAATTATTCCAGCAGACTGGATAACAAGAGTTGGCACCAATTTCAATGGATTGAATTCACAATTGCTGATCAAATTTAGACCTGAACAAGGAAAGACTTTATCTTAAGATTTGACAAAAACAGTTCAATTTAAATAATTCCAATTCTAAATTTTTGACCAGGTTACACTAGTATGTCTCTAAAGAGACTGGTGATGTTAAATGTCCAGTACTAAAGAAACTGATGATTTCTAATCCACTCGGAGGCACCTGACTGTAGTGTGTCTCCATTTTATATTCTTTGTAGGAATTATGGGATTGATCGTTATCTGTGCTGAAGTCACAGACTTAAGGTGATTGGACACACACATAGTTCTATCAAATTTGGGCAGTAACACAACATATTCGTTACGAAGAGCTCTCCTTAAGTCTCAAGTCAAAATTGACTCAATTTCATTCCGTTTACTGCTGTGAGTTTTCTTTAACTCATCAATTTAAGGTGTCTAGATAATATTTCTAGAATTCTCTATAGCTTACCAATGCTTGAGACGACGGAAACATTATTTCTACTAATTACACAGATCACCAATGTTTGAGATGACTGAGATCACCAATGTTTGAGATGACTAAGATCACCAACGTTTGAGATTACTGAGATCACCAATGTTTGAGATGACTGACATCACCAATGTTTGAGATGACTGAGATCACCAATGTTTGAGATGACTTAACATTTCTACAGTTCGTAACTTTCCTTCATTTGCCCGATTTCTTGTGTGCTTTCATTATGCTTTACTCACCATATTTAGGCTGCTGGATGACATCTCTATTGTCCAGGGTGAGGTACAATTCAGTTCCGGACTTAGTAAAAATGGTTCTTGTATCTGTACTGTATCCAAGGCCTCAAACTGTCAAGGTCAAAGGTCATATATCCATCAAATTATTAATATTAATTGTATTCTACATGTACACATCATTAATCCTTGACATCATATTGATACTTGATAAACCTGTACTGAGATTAACTTCCTTCATTAGTGCACGTGTAGGACTGGGAAATTCCGCCGAGGGGACAAGATCCGCCGTCCACGACGGGGCTTTGAGAAGTCCTAGACAGCAAATCTTGTTCTAGAGGTGGAATTCCCCAATCCCACACAAGTACATGTAAATAATGAAGGGTTACTTTTCTCACACTGTACTCACAGATTAGTGCATAACTTCAGGAGCTTTAAGAGAATTCACAATTATCAAAATCTTCATTTGAACTTCATGGAAAAACTAATTACACAGGCAGAAACAGCTTAACCAAAATGGCTAACATTTTAAGTGTACAATAAAAAACAAAACAAAACAAGTTTGTCCACCAGAAAGTTATAACAAATTAAAACTTAAATCACAGAAAACATATAATTATACAATCAATGTGTAAGACAGAGAAACCTCACATGGCCGTGTCACATGGGTAAAGTCGATCTCACACTGGTGATAATGTGAGGAGAGAAAAAAAAATAATCTCAGAAAGAGTACACAAGATACTTTTCAGAAAGTTTAAAGGGGGCTGTCACATTCACATACATCGGGTTTACTGTCCACTGATCTCCAATACTGATCGCCGTAAAATGGCTGAAATATTGCCAACACGGCGTAAAACCCCAATCAACCTCCAGTACTGTGAAGAACTCGATTACCTTCAAATCTAGACACACTGCATACCCGATACTTAAAAGATTTTTCTGAAAGTTAACCTAGGTCTAAAACCTCTTACATCAATAAATACGTTTTAAAATTCAAAATCTATGCAATATGCACACCTTCAATACCCATATAAAGATTGTGTGAAATGATAACTTCCCAGCTTAAAACGGAGGAGAATTAGACAGAAAAACATCGTACTCCCTATATCAAATAATGTTAATTTACTACAAGTACACATGTTACAGGCCAAGTCTTACCTTCATGGAGAGAAGCTTGACGGAGACTTCGAAAGGATTGACAGTATTCAGAGAAATGTCCTCCTCTTTCTGACAGGAGCAGGTCACGGTGCCTTGTTTAGTCCCTATAGATACATCATACTCTACCTAGAAACAACACAAAAATCAACTTAAAGCCGACTACAGCTGTCCTTAGGGGAGTAGTATTCATATAAGCATTCTCAACATAAACAGATGGTTGCAGAATAAAATTAATGCAATTTGAATATCATACTTTTTATACTTTACCTTCTCAAATTCCTTTTTTTTTTCCCCAAGTCAAAGTAATTTTTTTTTCATTGCATAAAATTACCTGACCAGGAACACAGTTTCCTTATAAATAATATCCATTTAACTTTCACCTTGTAAGAATAATCTAAAGTCAAGGTTACAACATATCCATCGTACAAATGCAACATTTTTATTGATATGAGCATCTATAGTTGCTGCACGAATAGAATTTATTTTACAACTTCTGTTCCAGTGATCTTGGCCCTGTTCAAATAACTCTGGTTATACTAGCCAGCTAGAGGTTCAATATGAATATTTTTTACTTGACATTGAAGTATATAAGGATCACACTGATATTAACTTGTACAGAACTAACACAGTGAGTCCACATCCCACCAATTGTACCAGAATCTCTGATGACTAATACTAATGATATTTAACACAGTAGTTTTTACCTTAAAAAATACATTCCTTGCTCCAATCTGTAGGTTTTTAATGTAAAGCTTTTTCGTACTCTGTCAAAATATCAATGAACATATATGCATTTCATTAAGCTGTGTGTGTAACACATGCCTATAAAATGAACAGTAAGTTTACAAAATATACACTGAACATAACGGGTACAAGTGCACGTATATTTCAGTATCAGAGATAACGTTTACTGTGTCATTCTAAAGTTTGAGCTCAGGTACTTTTCACATCTATTTAACGACTACTCGTGTAACAGGGATGTGAATGAATTTCATGGAAATCAGAAGAAAACGGGTCAAAACAGGAGGAAAACATCTCACCCTACCTGGAAAAAGATCATTTTCTGTCACTTTACAGTGAATCTAGTCAAGAGAGTGTTTCATTTTTTGGAAAATTGAGCCAATCAGAAATTTCTTCTGAAAAGAGGAAAAATCACATCCCTGGTGTATCTACTTTCCACATTTATTTACAACTAGTCATGTGACTATTTGAGGTCAGGTACTAATTGCATCTAATTGGCCAAATATACATGTAACTAGACTGTAGGTAAAAATCATGAAATCATCCAATGCTTCTGTGAAAACTGTAATGACATTCTCACCTCTCCACCTTTAGGAATGGTCCCTATGTCGATACTGTTGATTCTGTTGATAGTTTTACCGTCAAATTCTGGCTTATCCAAACACATGTGTACTGTCAAATAATAAAAACCAGTGCCTTCACTAGGACATGCTAGTCTGAAAGTTATCATCTAAAAGCAACATTTCACACTGTTAATACAGAGGAAGCTGTGTAATCTGACATGTTCTGGGAGACAAATGTTTTGTCCGAATACACAGTGTGAAAACAAAAACGAAAATATAAAACTTTGAGAATGAAAATAAGGCCAGACTGCCCACTGATCATACAGGTGTCGGATGAAGCAGTTTCCTCTGTATTGTGATTTGACATTTCATAAAGTCAATATCAAAAAATGTCTGCAGTGCATAACTGATAAAAAAAATATTCAAAAGTGTCTAGTAAGTAAAACTCACTTATGAACACGCTTTTAGCAAATTCATGTTTATTGTGAAGTGATATTTATTTCCCTTTAAAAAAACAAAAAGTTAAGTTGATGTAACAAAATTTGGTTATAATGAACTGTTTTATACTGGCCCTGGAGGTTTATCATAACTGTGTTTTACTGTATAATGAAGTTTGGTTATAATGAACTGTTTTTGCTGGCCCTGGAGGTTCATCATAACTGTGCTTTACTGTATAATGAAGTTTGTAATTTGTTGAATTTCAGATGAGACGCAGCACTCACAATTCTGTAAATAAGGCTCATGCCATGTTTTAGTTTATGCATAGATTGATTTGATAAAAGTATCAAGTTTAAAACAAAGCAAAGCAATTTTCAAATTTCCTGTAATTTCAAAACATATTATAAATTCACTGCATATAATGAAATACATTATATAATGAATCATGCCCCCCCCCCCCCTTTCCCAGCACTTCACTCCAAGTGTGTTGTTCTGTTATATACAACAAGACCTTGTGATTTGTTGCAGAATGTTGGATACTGGGCTAGAAATCAAGCCAGTCTAACTAATACTGTACGTGAAACTTTAAATTCGCCCGGTTTTAAATTTATCCACAAAGGATGAAGGCGGAAATAAAATGAGCCGAGGTTAAACTTCTCGGTATTCAGTCATAGAAAATAGTTACACAGAGAAATTTCAATACTTTTATGCATAAAGAACCTTAACCCTTGACCTCAGGTGCAGCCTGCCTATCGATAGAAGAGCATAATGAATGTGCAGATTAAGAGCTAATGATAAATATTGGTTTCCTTCAAAGAAAAAGTCCCTACTTGTCTGATCAGCAACACTGCTAGAAGCGTCTTCCTTTACTCCAAATGACAACCTACAACAAATAAAGGATTCCTACACCAGGTGAGTGGATCAAACATTACACCAGGTGAGTGGATCAAACATTACACCAGGTGAGTGGATCACACATTCTCTGTAACAACGGGTTCGTGGGCATCAACAGTCACTGCAGTATTATGCAATAACTTCTAAATCTTGTTGGATCTTTAATGAGTGGTATACAGAATTCTGATTGTTAAAAAGAAGGGAGGCATATTTTACAAAACATGTAAATACAATTATTGTACATATAATAATTTTACTACTGTAAACCAACTTTTTCACTCAAGTGAGAGAAATTTACATGAGGTTTGCGAGAACATTATCATCGCAAATATTTCTCACCATGAACCAGTCTTTTAATGTCTCTTCAAATAATTTCAGTCATGAAAATTAGTTACTGCGAACCAGTTCATCCTTGGTATATTGCCAAAAAAAAAAAAAGAGTCGTCACAAACAGAAGTGTATTTAGAGCATTTTGAGAGGGAGTACTAAGACTGTTCTTTGTAAGCCTGACACCCAGTACAATACACAACCAAGATAAACATTACTATGGTTACGTGATAATCCATTTCATTTCTTTTCCTTCTGGCTGTCTGGTTTTTTCAGTCATTTATTTAAAAATCATAATGCTATGTCATGTGCCATGTATAACACCTGTATAACACACCTGCAGTACACACTAGTTTTACACACCAATAGTACACACCTGTATAACACAACTGTATTACACACATGTATAGCTCAAATGTATTACACACCTTTTTTTTTTAAGACAAGTCGCCGTAGATCAGTGGTAAAAGTTTGCTTCGTAACCGGCCGGTTGTGAGTTCGAGCACCGCTCGTGCCCTGGCCGTGTAAACCTAAGACGTTATCATAGGTGGTGATTGCTCTTTTGCCAAACACTCGGCATTTAGAAGTGAGAATTATGGGTCTTTCAGATATGACATTAAAAATGGAGGTCCCATGTCATGGCAGGCATTGGCATGTTAAATAACCCTCACTGTTATGTCCCTGAGCACTAAGCATTGGTCTAAATTTGTGGTACTTCACCTACAGCTGGTAACGTCTCAATAGGAGTGAAAAATTCTCGACAGGACATAAAATAACCAACGAACCACACCTGTTTTACACAACTGTATTACACACCTGACATTGGTTGCCGAAACCAGTGGTTAGAAGATTCACATCACAAACAGGAGTCCCAAGTTCAAATCTCGACCCCCAGCCCTGTGTCAAACTGTAAGATGTGCAACATTGGTAGTGACTGTTCCTTTATCAAGTATTCGATATACTTGTAGGTTTATCAGACATAACCTTAAATATGAAGTTGTGTCATGGCAGGTGTTGGCACGTTACAAAACCCTCACTGCTGCAGCATAAAGTGTCATTCATACAATGTAGGTCAAAATTTGAGGTACTTCGCGTAAAGCTGGTTACACAGTGGAAAATTCTTGAATGAGACATAAAATTATACACAGATAAACACACCTGTCATTTCTAACATCCCATTCCATGTCTAACACCTGTATTACACACCTGTCATTTCTAACATCACATTCCATGTCTAACACCTGTATTACACACCTGTCATTTCTAACATCACACTCCATGTCTAACACCTGTATTACACACCTGTCATTTCTAACATCACACTCCATGTCTAACACCTGTATTACACACCTGTCATTTCTAACATCACATTCCATGTCTAACACCTGTATTACACACCTGTCATTTCTAACATCACATTCCATGTCTAACACCTGTATTACACACCTGTCATTTCTAACATCCCATTCCATGTCTAACACCTGTATTACACACCT
This sequence comes from Ostrea denselamellosa, assembly GCA_024699665.1. Taxonomy (NCBI): domain Eukaryota; kingdom Metazoa; phylum Mollusca; class Bivalvia; order Ostreida; family Ostreidae; genus Ostrea; species Ostrea denselamellosa. The sequence goes on from JAMZEH010000042.1 coordinate 17,359,046, forward strand.
GTCATTTCTAACATCCCATTCCATGTCTAACACCTGTATTACACACCTGTCATTTCTAACATCACATTCCATGTCTAACACCTGTATTACACACCTGTCATTTCTAACATCCCATTCCATGTCTAACACCTGTATTACACACCTGTCATTTCTAACATCACATACCTGACATTACTTATGTCCACCTCCTCTTTATTGTTTACATTCAGTGATAAGCAGTAAAATTCATTCAACAGACATGGCGGCTGATGAATAAGATCTAGGTCAACCACAGCAGTCCTTGGTAAAACCCTAAATATAGAGAACTGTGTTGTTCAAGTTCATAGATATTACACATGTACATAGTACTGCAATGATACATCAGAAAATCAAGAGTTAATATTACATGTATATAGAGTTATGAAATGGGTATGAGAGCAATAGCTATTTTTGTCAGTCCCTTTGCAAAAATTGCTGCCCTCAGACTGAAGCAATTTTTTTCGATGCTTTGGCAAGATGCTTAAGTACAAGTGCATTAGTGTGACGACAATATTTCTTGCCAAGGGGCTGACAAAATTACAATAAATGTCTAGTGCCCATGTTAAAGATTCAATAACTGTTTTATTATAGCAAAATAATTTCTTTTCTCTCTTCAATTCACATATAACTTTCGACACATATAGTTAAAATCATTATTGTATACATGACTTATGCTTTTGAAATTCATGAATCTATGTTATGACGATTATTTCATACAAAATAATTGATGCTAATGATGAGCCAGGGTAGATAATTTTCTGATGTCCTTAGGCAATAGCTACCTGTCAATCATTGTGTGACCTTGAAACAATGTCATTGAAATTTTGTAAACTGAGGTATAATCCTGAGTACCGCAAACAATACATAGTATTGCCCATCATTGCATATCTTGTAACAATGTTACTTTTTCGATTGATGGTGTCATTTTTCTCAGCATGTCACAATGGCAGCCTTTACAGCATTACTTCAGTACTTTACCTGGTTTTGGATCGTACTCCCACACCGTCCCAGTGTATGCTCCCTGTCTTCACCGCAGGTCTGTTTGTCACTGGGGGCGAGGTGAACGGAGTAACCAGAGCGTCCCCTCCCCCTCCCATCCACCTCAGTAGGACACACCTTTTTGTCTCTGATCCCAGCTCTAGAACCACGGAAGTCACCTAAAGAAATACCACAGCATTGTGTACTGAACCATGAAAATCATCTACAGAAATACGACAGCATTGTGTACTGAACCATGAAATCATCTACAGAAATACAAGAGCATTGTGTACTGAACCATGAAATCATCTACAGAAATACAACAGCATTGTGTACTGAACCATGAAATCATCTACAGAAATACAACAGCATTGTGTACTGAACCATGAAATCATCTACAGAAATACAACAGCATTGTGTACTGAACCATGAAATCATCTACAGAAATACAACAGCATTGTGTACTGAACCATGAAAATCATCTACAGAAATACAACAGCATTGTGTACTGAACCATGAAAATCATCTACAGAAATACGACAGCATTGTGTACTGAACCATGAAAATCATCTACAGAAATACGACAGCATTGTGTACTGAACCATGAAATCATCTACAGAAATACGACAGCATTGTGTACTGAACCATGAAATCATCTACAGAAATACAACAGCATTGTGTACTGAACCATGAAATCATCTACAGAAATACAACAGCATTGTGTACTGAACCATGAAATCATCTACAGAAATACAACAGCATTGTGTACTGAACCATGAAATCATCTACAGAAATACAACAGCATTGTGTACTGAACCATGAAAATCATCTACAGAAATACAACAGCATTGTGTACTGAACCATGAAAATCATCTACAGAAATACAACAGCATTGTGTACTGAACCATGAAATCATCTACAGAAATACAACAGCATTGTGTACTGAACCATGAAATCATCTACAGAAATACAAGAGCATTGCTTACTGAACCATGAAATCATCTACAGAAATACAACAGCATTGTGTACTGAACCATGAAATCATCTACAGAAATACAACAGCATTGTGTACTGAACCATGGAATCATCTACAGAAATACAACAGCATTGTGTATTGAACCATGAAATCATCTACAGAAATACAAGAGCATTGCTTACTGAACCATGAAATCATCTACAGAAATACAACAGCATTGTGTACTGAACCATGGAAATCACGGACAGAATACATCATTGTTTACTGAACCATGAAATCATCTACAGAAATACAACACCATTGCTTACTGAACCATGAAATCATGTACAGAAATACAACAGCATTGTGTACTGAACCATGAAAATCATCTACAGAAATACAACAGCATTGTGTACTGAACCATGAAATCATCTACAGAAATACAACAGCATTGTGTACTGAACCATGGAAATCACGGACAGAATACATCATTGTTTACTGAACCATGGAATCATCTACAGAAATACAACAGCATTGTGTACTGAACCATGAAAATCATCTACAGAAATACAACAGCATTGTGTACTGAACCATGAAAATCATCTACAGAAATACAACAGCATTGTGTACTGAACCATGAAATCATCTACAGAAATACAAGAGCATTGTGTACTGAACCATGAAATCATCTACAGAAATACAACAGCATTGTGTACTGAACCATGGAAATCACGGACAGAAATACATCATTGTTTACTGAACCATGGAAATCATGTATAGAAATACAACAGCATTGTTTACTACAGCCATGGAAATCACCGACAAAATAAAAGTGGTGTTGGGGAGTACAGTGTAATTTATTACTGATTTATGTATTGAATCATAAAACTAATCAATGGCACCAGAGTTTTATACCAGTAAAAATCAAAGGAAAATAATATTTTTAAAGTGTTGATATATCTCGTGGGGTTTTTCTGATGCAGTTGCCGGAGACACAATGACACTAAGACAGTCAAGCAAGATATTCCGAATTCCTATAAATGTAAACACACAGTACCTCACTCTGGGAATACCTGTAACTCGGATCGGGATATAATTGTACGCTGTCATTACTGATAGTTACCTTTTTTTTTTTGCAAGACCTTTTTTTATGAGGATAACAATTATATATTCATTCATGAGACATAACGTTTTCAAATCTTAATTTATTACTTAAATCTTTGATATTTAAAATAAAAATTCACTCACTTAACTAAATATTTGCAAATGACAAGTATCATGAAAATATGTGGAAATTATGTTCTAGCAAACGAAATGTAATTTACAGGACAAAATGTGATTTACAGTACATTCTGTGATTTACAGGACAAAATGTGATTTACAGGACAAAATGTGATTTACAGGGCAAAATGTGATTTACAGGACAAAATGTGATTTACAGGACAAAATGTGATTTACAGGACATTGACTTGGGAATAATGGTACCATACATACATATAGCATCTCTGTCTATTCACTACATAAAATGCCTCAATATGGGAATAAATAAGGCCCTATGTACTATATCGTGATTCCCAGATACTCTATACAGTGCCTCAAACTGGGCAGATATGTTCAGTACATACAAAGTAGTGCTTAAATCTGGACATAATGGTATGCTACACTGTGCCTCGATCTGGGAATAAATGTACCTCACTATGGGAATTGATTATACATTTGAACAGTACCTGAATCTGGAAATAAATGTACACTACACAGGACAAAGTACCTCAATTTGAGAGTTGATGTCATCTTTGACAGGTAGAAATGAGAAGGTGTAGAGTTTAGTTTTCCCAGGAACCAGGTACAAGTCTTTGTCGGTGAAATCTCCATCCGACACGGCAGAAATCCCATGTCCGTCAACTACTTTACAGTAGTCATTGTAAACCTGGTTGTTCAGTTGAACCGAAAGTTTAGAGAAGCGAATGGGAAATTGACAACTTGTTCTGTAAATAGATAAAAAGAATTTAACCAGATACAATAACTGAATTAAAGTAAAAACAATTATACTGTACAACTGAACCAGTTACTGTACGAACAATGCTATAATATCTAATGTCATTACATTTAATTTGTTATTACATTTGAAGTAATGCAATTACATTTCATTTGTAAACCACATTAACTGCTGTCGACTACCGAGCTGAGGCTATACTTGTGCTTTAGTGAACAAAATCGCTTCTAGAGATAGAATATGTTCAAAGTATATCACATTTTCATGTGCATTTCGGGTTAAGACAAATGTAAAATTACATTTGAATTTCACCACTAGTAGACGTGTCAGCAATACAAAATTACGGCATTAAAAAACAGCGAATTCTAATGCTTGAAATTCTATATGTCCGGAGGTAGTAATCACTCTGTGGCATCACAATACAATTACCTCTTCAAGCCCACATGGATATTATCAGTGTTTTTAAAATCAAGCTTCTAGTTCACTTTCAAATTGTATGAAATGTCATATGGGTTCACTAATTTCTTCAGTTCTCTTAAACTGAAATTATTTTATTGTTGTGTAGCTGACTCAAACCTTGTTATCTTGAACTCAATGTTGCTGAGAAAGAAATTAAAATTTGCTACATCTTTGAGACTTTTCACGATGAAAATTAGCATCCATTGCTGGCCAACATCAAATGATGTCAACATTCAGTTGTTTATATCAACATGGTATAAGCATCAAATGCATGTACAATGTTATTTTATATATACAGGTATTAATTTATTTATCCTTAATAATCTTACAGGTCAGTATGTAACAGAGACTGGTTTGTGCCTCTGCTAAGAATCGAACCCAGGACCTCTGGCATGACAGTCCAGTGCTCTACTGTTCGAGCTAAAGAGATAACCCACTAGCCAGAGCTAGTAAGAAAGTCTTGTATCTAACACTAACAAAAGGATACGCAAAGGTTGGTCCCTGATAAATTTACTGCTCAATCCTTTGGTTGGCTCATAATAATTTTACTGGTCAATATATCCTTTGGTTGGCTCATAATAATTTTACTGGTCAATATATCCTTTGGTTGGCTCATAATAATTTTACTGGTCAATATATCCTTTGGTTGGCTCATAATAATTTTACTGGTCAATATATCCTTTGGTTGGCTCATAATAATTTTACTGGTCAATTTATCCTTTGGTTGGCTCATAATAATTTTACTGGTCAATATATCCTTTGGTTGGCTCATAATAATTTTACTGGTCAATATATCCTTTGGTTGGCTAATAATAATTTTACTGGTCAATACACAAAGGTTGGTACCTGATACACTGTACATTTTCTGGTCCATAGTTTTGGTATTTGGAGTGATTCAATTCATATACTTTGGTAAATGATTCAATTTGTTCATTAAGAAATAAAATACGTGGGGGTTTTTTTGGGGGGGTGTTTTGGTTGGGGTTTGGGGTTTTTTTTGGTTTTTTTAAAGTAAATTTCAAGTCAACATTTCTTGTGCTTAGTTTCATTTACATTTGGCTGTATTTATTGCCAGAGTTTTTTTGGTCAAATCAATGGAAATGTTATATTACTTTTATTTACTTAGTTTTTTTACGACGAGGTCATGTTCTACAGATAAATATACACAATACCAGGCTTACACTACTACACATCATTAATTAGAGAAAACACGTTAGTAGTTACCTAATGTAGATCTGCAGTTCCACTTCACTGTCAGCAGCGAATGTCTCTGAAGCAAATACTGCCTTACATTCCACTGAAACAGAAAACGTAACATTTTATTGACCTTTCCAATGTTATTGGCCTGTGACGTCTTTATGTCGTAATGACAACCATTTCCTCATGTGTGTAATGCTGGCCTGTGATGTCTTTGTGTCGTAATGACAGTCATTTCCTCATGTGTGTAATGCTGGCCTGTGATGTCTTTGTGTCGTAATGACAGTCATTTCCTCATGTGTGTAATGCAGTAACTGTTGTGAACAATGTGAATGTGAATCCTGATAAATATAGTATGTTTATTTTCACGACAAAAAATTCTAACAAAAATGAACGGTTGCAGGAGTTCATTGGTAGAGGTTCGCTGTGTAACTGGGAGGTCGTGAGTTCGAGCCTTGCTCGTGCCATGGTCTCATAAAACTAAAGATGTAAACATAGAGAGTGATTGCTTGGCATTTAGAAGTGAGAATGACAGGTGTTTCAGATATGACCTTAAAAATAGAGGTCCCATGTTGTGGCATCATTGACACGTTAAAGAACCCTCACTGCTACGGCTGTGCTAAGCATAGGACTTCACTTACGACTGGTGATATCTCAGTATGAGTGAAAAATTCTCAACGATGCATAAAAGAACAACCAATCAAAATCCAACAGAAAGCAGAATGTCAATTTATAAAAAAGTATTTTTGAAAATACACGAGGGTATGAACTGCAAGGTTTTATGTCAGTATACTTTTCATGAAGCACCGAACACACTTCGTGAAATATGCCTGTATGAAGCTTCTTTAATCATACTATCATGGACAGTCAAACCTCGTTATCTCGAACTCAATGGGACCGAGAAAAAACTGTGAGATATCAAGGGTAAACTACTTAAAGAATATGTGGTTGGGACTTCGAACTCACTTCGACATATCTATGTTATTTGAGATATCAGTGTTCGAGATACCGAAGTGCAACTGCATTTTCAAAATAAGAAAAAAGGAAATTTATTTCTTAAATGAAATATAACATTGCACGTTTTTTTTTTATAACTATTACCAAATGGTACGATGGTCTGAACATCCATAGTAAAGACACATGGCGACTCTGATGACGTCTGCCACAGACGACGAGCATTCTCGACACATCCCGAGTCTAACCCTGGCTCTGGCTCTGGTGGGTCATTCTATTGGGACAGAGAACATTCTAATTAGTTGAAATATCAAAATACAGACTGATATTAAAGGACAGCTCACAATGAAATCATTTATAAAATTTTTCACAAACAAAACACTAGCAAAAGGAGTACATGTATTTTTTTTAATTTGCTATTTTAAACTGCCTATGAACTGTTTCCTTGACATGCAGTTAGATACTAAAGATATTTCTGTTGTTGATTTTGTAGCATTTAAACTTGTATGTTTAAATAAATGACTTGGTAGCTTCTTCCATGTTTCCCTAGGTGATGGTCTGAATCATGGATCTTCCATGTTCCTCTAAGTCTGAATCATGGATCTTCCATGTTCTTCTAGGTCTGAATCATGGATCTTCCATGTTGCCCTAAGTCTAAATCATGGATCTTCCATGTTCCTTTAAGTCTAAATCATGGATCTTCCATATTCCTCTAAGTCTAAATCATGGATCTTCCATGTTCCTCTAAGTCTGAATCATGGATCTTCCATGTTCTTCTAGGTCTGAATCATGGATCTTCCATGTTCCTCTAAGTCTAAATCATGGATCTTCCATATTCCTCTAAGTCTAAATCATGGATCTTCCATGTTCCTCTAAGTCTGAATCATGGATCTTCCATGTTTCTCTAGGTATGAATCATGGATCTTCCATGTTGCCCTAAGTCTCAATCATGGATCTTCCATGTTCCTCTAAGTCTAAATCATGGATCTTCCATGTTGCCCTAAGTCTATATCATGGATCTTCCATGTTCCTCTAAGTCTAAATCATGGATCTTCCATGTTGCCCTAAGTCTAAATCATGGATCTTCCATGTTCCTCTAAGTCTAAATCATGGATCTTCCATGTTCCTCTAAGTCTGAATCATGGATCTTCCATGTTGCCCTAAGTTTGAATCATGGATCTTCCATGTTTCTTTAGGTCTGAATCATGGATCTTCCATGTTGCCCTAAGTCTGAATCACAGATCTTCCATGTTCCTCTAAGTCTGAATCATGGATCTTCCATGTTGCCCTAAGTCTGAATCACGGATCTTCCATGTTCCTCTAGGTCTGAATCATGGATCTTCCATGTTCCTCTAGGTCTGAATCATGGATCTTCCATGTTCCTCTAAGTCTGAATCATGGATCTTCCATGTTTCTCTAGGTTTGAATCATGGATCTTCCATGTTGCCCTAAGTCTGAATCATGGATCTTCCATGTTCCTCTAGGTCTGAATCATGGATCTTCCATGTTCCTCTAAGTCTGAATCATGGATCTTCCATGTTGCCCTAAGTCTCAATCATGGATCTTCCATGTTCCTCTAGGTCTGAATCATGGATCTTCCATGTTCCTCTAGGTCTGAATCATGGATCTTCCATGTTCCTCTAAGTCTGAATCATGGATCTTCCATGTTGCCCTAAGTCTCAATCATGGATCTTCCATGTTCCTCTAGGTCTGAATCATGGATCTTCCATGTTCCTCTAAGTCTGAATCATGGATCTTCCATGTTGCCCTAAGTCTGAATCACGGATCTTCCATGTTTCTCTAGGTCTGAATCATGGATCTTCCATGTTCCTTTAGGTCTGAATCATGGATCTTCCATGTTCCTCTAAGTCTGAATCATGGATCTTCCATGTTTCTCTAGGTCTGAATCATGGATCCAGTATTTTGCATTTCCTCATCTTAATCCCAACTTCTCGTGATTATTTCACGGCTTTTGTTGTCTTTATTTCTCACTACCTTGTCATTATCCTAGCTGCATAAATACATATTTCTTACCGTCAACACTCTGGTCAAGTTCATCTGGATTCGTGTCTTCTCTTCATCACTCAGTCGCACATCTTACCAGAATTAAGGGTAACGTATGGAAAGAAAACTATTCAATGATTCCACAAGATGAAATGCCAGATAAATTTCATACGAATCTTTCCCCTACTTACCTATCCTATCTATCAGCGAAACTCGAGATTTTCATCAATATTACATGAAATGATACAATCATTTATAAATTGAAAATTACAGTCATGATAACAGATTTAATATTTTAATTGCTGCACCCACAGGTAAACCGTGTAGCATTTGTTTACAAATAATAGCACACAAAAATTCTTTTACAAGCAGGTCAAGTATATACCTATATATTGAATGAAATCTGCCTAAACAACAGATGCTATTCTGTATTGATAAACTTACTTTCATTAACTATTGTGTAAATTTTTCTCAATCAACAATCTTTGGATCATTCTGCTTCGAGCCACACCATGATCTCTGAGTGGTTTTTTTTCCATCTTCAAATATTATGGGAGCTCCACTGATTGGTTGATATATGAACATAATCTATATACAAAGTTGACTGTTTTCTTAATCATACAACCACGACTATGATATAGTTTGAACGGAGATAATGGGCGTGGTTTTCAACAATGGTTTATACAGCAGTAAATTTATCTCAATGCGAGTTACTTACACGAGAACCTATAAATTTATCTCAATGCCAGTTTATTTAGAATTTGATCAGTCCACAGATTCTATTTAAGGATACAAGGTCCAGCCATTTCTAAACAGACTGATACATAGTCCTGGACTTTAGCGGTCAGATAGGCACACTTCAACGAGATGTCCAGGATTGAGGTCAGGAGTGACCACCAGCGCTCTCCACGGTAGTCCCACGTCACTTTGTTCAACAACCTATATAAAAAAAACAATCCATGTCTGGCTACATTGTAGCTGTATTGGTCATGTTTGTGCAAGTTACCTTCCTTACACAACTTACACGTACACGAGAACCTATAAATTTATCTCAATGTGAGCTATATGTACACGAGAATCTATAAATTTATCTCAATGTGAGCTATATGTACACGAAAATCTATAAATTTATCTCAATGTGAGCTATATGTACACGAGAACCTATAAATTTATCTCAATGTGAGATACTTACATGAGAACCAATAAATTTATCTCAATGTGAGATATTTACATGAGAACCTATAAATTTATCTCAATGTAAGTTACATGTACACGAGAACCTATAAATTTATCTCAATGTGAGTTACTTACACGAGAACCTATAAATTTATCTCAATGTGAGTTACTTACATGAGAACCAATAAATTTATCTGAATGTGAGTTACTTACATGAGTGCCTATAAATTTATCTCAGTGTGAGTTACTTAAACGAGCACCTTTAAATTTATCTCAATGCGAGTTACTTACACGAGAACCTATAAATTTATCTCAATGCGAGTTACTTACACGAGTGCTCATCTTACATTATTGCCCATTACATTTGTAGCATGATTTCCACACTTGTCGTAATATGCACGAGTTACACATATTTTTCTGAAACTTACATTAAAGCCTTATTGTAGTCCTTGGCATGATAGTACTCTTCCCCCATCTGAACCACTGAAAGTAAACATGTTCTTTTTTTTTTTTTAGAAATACATTCTTTTTTGCACAACGAGTGCATCAAACACAGACTGTTTTTTCAAGATACAAGAGCAAAAGTGAACAACAAAATGCCAGTCTGAAAAGACATGGTCCTTCATTTGAAGAAATCTGATTTATCGTGGTTTCCCTACTTCATACATGTATTACAGGTAAGTTGCGATAAAAACCCCGAAAAAAACAACATACAAAAAACAGAAAATATCATTACTTGGAGTAAAAGAAATTGTTGCTTACTTAGGTATCGTTTCATGCGGGGGGACTTGTACTTTTTGAACTGTGCTACTGCATTGCTGAGTAATGGAATAGTCAGCCACTGAAATACAATAGAATAGTCAGTCACTGAATACAACAGAATAGTCAGCCACTAAAATATAATGGAATAGTCAGTCACTGAAATATAACATAATAGTCAGTCACTGAATACAACAGAATAGTCAGCCACTAAAATATAATGGAATAGTCAGTCACTGAAATATAACATAATAGTCAGTCACTGAATACAACGAAATAGTCAGCCACTAAAATATAACAGAATAGTCAGCCACTGAAACACAACGAAATAGACAGTCACTTAAATACATAAAATTCTACTCAATCGAAATCTACTGTCAGACCTTAAAAATCACTCCAACTGTATTAAATTCTAAGGTCATTATAATGATTTAATTTGCAAATGTTTCAGATCAATTGTTAGGTATCGTTTCATGCGGGGGGACTTGTACTTTTTGAACTGTGCTACTGCATTGATGAGTAATGGAATAGTCAGCCACTAAAATACAATAGAATAGTCAGTCACTGAATACAACGAAATAGTCAGCTACTAAAATATAACAGAATAGTCAGCCACTGAAATATAATGGAATAGTCAGCCACTGAAATACAGTAGAATAGTCAGTCATTGAATACAACAGAATAGTCAGCCACTAAAATATAATGGAATAGTCAGTCACTGAAATATAACATAATAGTCAGTCACTGAATACAACAGAATAGTCAGCCACTGAATATAACAGAATAGTCAGCCACTGAATATAACAGAATAGTCAGCCACTAAAATATAACAGAATAGTCAGCCACTGAAATATAACGGAATAGTCAGCCACTGAAATACAATAGAATAGTCAGTCACTGAATACAATGAAATAGTCAGCCACTAAAATATAACAGAATAGTCAGCCACTGAAATATAACGGAATAGTCAGCCACTGAAATACAATAGAATAGTCAGTCACTGAATACAATGAAATAGTCAGCCACTAAAATATAACAGAATAGTCAGCCACTAAAATATAATGAAATAGTCAGCCACTAAAATATAATGGAATAGTCAGCCACTGAAATGTAACAGAATAGTCAGCCACTGAAACGCAACGAAATAGACAGTCATTTAAATACATAAAATTCTATTCAATCGAAATCTACTGTCAGACCTTAAAAATCACTCCCACTGTATTAAATTCTAAGGTCATTATAATGATTTAATTTGCAAATGTTTCAGATCAATTGTTAGGTTATTCTCTACGTACTGATTTTGACTACAGATTACTCTATCTACCTGATCATGATGAAGGGTACATGGTGGGGGTGACAGGTCAACAGGGGATGCTTACTCCTCCTAGACACCTGATCCCACCTCTGGTGTGTCCAGGGGTCCACGTTTGCCCTTCTCATAATTTTGTATTCTTTATAGGATATATGAGATTGATCACTGTTCGTTATCGTCACCTTTTCAAGTATGTAGAAAAACCAAAACCTGTTCTCTTTCAAATTCATTTTGATATATTATACTTACACTGTGGTCTACATTGACTTCTAAACTCTGGAGTGCAAGAATTCCTTCCTTTTCTTTCTGAACGTCTGGAGGCTCAATGCCTAAAAAAAACCAAACACCACAAACTGACCGTGCCTTACACTGTAAGAATGACCCATCAGTTGAAAATCACAAAGTACAGGATAAGGCAATATTCTAACTTGTACAGCAGCAACCAAAATCTTAGCTGAGTGGCCTTGAAAGTAAATATGGCACACTGATCTACTTCTGACATCATTTATGCCCTGTATGACCTTCAAATGTTGCTCTTTTACAAAATTAAGCCCAGACACAAAGTGGGACAGATAAAGACAGCCAGGAAGTTGGGCAGAAACACTTGCGGGAATATACATGTATATTTTCCCAATAAAAGCAATGGTATTGATGTTTTACTTTGATGGCCCTGTCTCCAAGGTCGCTGTCCATAGAAGTCCAGGTGATGAAGACTTTCCAAGGGGTCAGGCTGAAACACCTGGGTCAAGGGCTACAACAGAAATGAGGACAATTCAACAAAGAGAAGATCCATGGACATATTAGGTGGGGCTGAAACAATCCACCGAAATATCGATACTGTTCAATATAAATGCTCGATTCAATGTTTGATTCATTGCCTCGATCTTCGGTTCAATACGTTTTTTAATATCAGATTCGGTAAAATACATCGGGCTTATTATTTTTATATGCATGAGGGACAAAATGAGAAAGGGTGTATGTACATAGATTTTAAAACATTTCAAAAAGAATTTTTAGATAAACTTTAATTTCTCTTTGATTCCTTATACAGGTTTCACTCTTTGTCTGGTAGAGAGAGGAGGCTGTACAGAATATAGCATTGTAATCCATCATGTTACATTTGACATTTCTGGTCCCAAAGTTCTTGACAAGATTACCTCCCACTATATGTATATACTCACTATTGACTTTCCCTGGGACAAGTTAAGATCCTGAATCCCTGATTGGTTGCATTTCATAATTACCTTACAGAGCCCCCTACACAGCTGTTTCCTGCTGATGGAATGGTTGGCTGCTTGTTGGTAATAAAACCCGGGATGTTGCGTTTGTATTGCTGTTAAGCCTAGCTTAATAGCCTCATCAAAAAGATCACCAAACACCTGGAACCTGAAAAATATCAGTCACACTGTTCCTGGGAATTCATATACTAATGTCCACCGTGCCCATGTTAACGCTTCAACTGATGCTGTCAAATAACCTCAGATTCAGTATATATTTGTACTTGTGTTGCACTTGTACCTACATTTACAATGGTTCATACTGGCACTTCCTCATGTGTATTTTAGTTTCTTCAGTAACGCAGCTCTATATTTTTGTTTTATAGAAATATTTGAGTCATATGAGAGAAACATAATTATACTATTTAAGATGAATGTTGAAAATGAAAACCAATACTTTGTCACAAATAAACCTGGGCGGGAGGTTTTTTTTTATCACAATAGCATCAAAAGACACACTCACAATTTGCCACGGCATAATGACCATTGTGCTTTTTCATTTCTGTTCAGATGTTAATGCCATTGCATGATGAAATACTTGGAAACTATGTAAGCTCATAACTATTTACAAAATTTAACTGTTTAGGCAAATTTCGGGATGACCCACACTAAATCAAGTGTTCAAACTCCGTATAGTGTTGATTCTCTGCACAGTGTCTCTGTCCAGTGTCAATTCTCTGTATAGTGTCAATTCTCTGTATAGTGTCAATTTTCTGTACAGTGTCAATTCTCTTTACATTCTCTCCGTACAGTGTCGATTCTCTGTATAGTGTCGATTCTCTGTACAGTGTCGATTCTCTGTATAGTGTCGATTCTCTGTACAGTGTCGATTCTCTGTATAGTGTCGATTCTCTGTACAGTGTCAATTCTCTTTACAGTGTCGATTCTCTGTACAGTGTCAATTCTCTGTACAGTGTCGATTCTCTGTACAGTGTCGATTCTCTGTACAGTGTCGATTCTCTGTACAGTGTCAATTCTCTGTACAGTGTCGATTCTCTGTACAGTGTCAATTCTCTGTACAGTGTCAATTCTCTTTACAGTGTCGATGCTCTGTACAGTGTCGATTCTCTGTACGGTGTCGATTCTCTGTACAGTGTCGATTCTCTGTACAGTGTCGATTATCTGTACAGTGTCAATTCTCTGTACAGTGTCAATTCTCTTTACAGTGTCAATGCTCTGTACAGTGTCGATTCTCAGCAGAGTGTCAATTCTCTGTACAGTGTCGATTCTCAGTACAGTGTCAATTCTCTTTACAGTGTCAATTCTCTTTACAGTGTCAATTCTCTTTACATTCTCTGTAGTGTCAATTCTCTGTACAGTGTCAATTCTCTGTACAGTGTCAATTCTCTGTACAGTGTCAATTCTCTGTATAGTGTCGATTCTCTGTACAGTGTCAATTCTCAGTAGAGTGTCAATTCTCTGTACAGTGTCGATTCTCAGTACAGTGTTGATTCTCTGTACAGTGTCAATTCTCTTTACAGTGTCAATTCTCTTTACATTCTCTGTACAGTGTCGATTCTCTGTACGGTGTCAATTCTCTGTACAGTGTCGATTCTCTGTACAGTGTCGATTTTCTGGGACTACTTTTTCCTATGAATAATGACATTTGAGTTTGTAGAGTAATGGAATATATTGAGCTGACCAGAGCTTGAAACATTTTACTGACAGTAATATCAAATATGCAATCAAGGATTCTGGATTGTTTTTGCCATCAGAAAAGTGCATGGGAAATATTTTATTTATTCAAGAATAGAAATGGCTAATGCACATTACTGAAAGAGACATAAGCCTGAGAACCAAGTAATTAAGGTTTTTAGGTCTTTTACAATTTTTCTCTGTTGACATTATGTTAGAGTAACAGTACTTCTTGAGGTAAAACACTCACTGTTTTGACATCCAAGCACTGTGTTCAAAAGCGAGATCTGCACTTCCCACCCGAGACTTAAAGAAATCTATGTGCTTCCTGAACTGTGCAATGGCATCTAATGGAGCTGTGTGCTGGAAGGACAGTCTGCAAATCTGTGAAAATAAAGTTCAACTGGAGTACAAATACGACTTACAAAACAATGGGATTTAATTAATTAATTTAAGTACCAACATATACATGTGCATTGTACATACAGACATACACACACACTTCCTCCTACACTTAAAAGCCTTCATTAACATCACTACGCTCCTTATACATCTCAGTAGTAAAAATAAATAAATACGAAAATGTAAAACAAAAGGAAATAAGATGAAAATAACATAAAAAGTATGTATACATGATAACACAACATAAAAGTGTTTTCGCTGAACCTCTATTATCGACAGTCTCCATTGTGCTTATGAAATTCATGTTAATACAATTTGACAGTACATGAACTTACAACATTCCATACTAACAATGGGTTTGATAGAAGAGGCTTTTTTTGCCCTCCACCCCCTTCCTTACATACCTTATAACTGATGAAACCTCCAATTGACTTAATCTCCAGTAAGTTTGTGTCATGCATTCGGAGATCTAACAGGTGTCCATAGGCCTGTTTGTAGTGCCTACAATAACATTAATTATAAAATTATATGTTATATATGTTACACTGAAATCAAAGGCATGAAAGGTTTAAAAAGAGTCTCACTATGGTAAGCTCATTTACAATTAATGAAAACATGAAAAGACAGACAATCAAAAACAATTTAAATTGAAATTTTATGATATACTCTATCATTGTTTAGTATTTCAACTAAATATTAATAAAACATATGACATTTGATGATATATGATAAATCACAGTCTTTAATAACTGTACATATGCTCACTTAAGCGCTGTATGGCTGTCCTGTTTTAACTCGTTGAAGAATGCTATTTTATACTGATGTCTGACAAACAACAGCTGGTGTGTGGTTTTGTTCAGAAAGTCTCTGTGGGATTTTACTTTACGAGCTTCACCGTGATAATAACTCTGAGCAAGCTCATAAAAGGCATTCTCCAGCCTTAAAAAAACAAAAACAAAAAAAACAGTGAAATATTAAAATGTACACATACATGTATTTTTATTTTATAACCAGTTATTTATTTCTGAAACTCTTATTATAACTAAAAAAAAAATATATATATAAATATAACGGACAAGTCAGAATGGACCCTACAATGAATATTATTTCAAAATAAAAAATTCTAAGTCCCGTAACTCCGTAGCAACACACCTGATAAATCTGAAAGAGTCTTTCTCTTCCTAATCCAAACATTACACTCCAAACAATGACAAAGAGTAATGATAAAACATTTACATACAATGTATTACTTAATGTAAATTAAAACTTAACATTCGTAAGTAAATACATGTATGTATGACAAAACTGCAAGAAAGTCAAATTTCTTACACTGAGTGTACTATTTGCATCTTTTACATGTTCAGTGTTTGGTGGCACTTTTTGTATTTTTACCTGATAGTGTATCCAATCAAATGGTCAGTGTGTGGAAGCACATACAACTGTTTGGCTGACAAATCACAGGCGCTACAAAGGGAAGCTGCTCGTTCAGCCGCGACCATGTCCTCTCCGGGAGGGAGGGGAGCATTCTTCTGGATCAGGACGACAGCCACTTTAGTCCCCCGGCCCTGTAAACTGTTCCTGTCAAAAGAACAGTCTGATAACAAAGCAGCAACGTATTACACGCACACAGACTCTTCCTTTGCATACACTTTGTCACAGACAGACAACTCATGGGGTTTTTCTTATAGGACAAACTATTTAACATATAAATGTAGATTTTCAACAGGTTTACACAAACTGAGGTAAGATTTCTATCTAATTTATCAAACAAATTCATGAATGAAAAGCATCCCTCACTTTAATCAATAATTTCCATGGTCTGTGTCCCCATCAGTCTAGGGCTATTTGTATCAATGTGGATAATGGTGACCTCTGGGTTTGGGATCATAGCACTGAGACAAACTCACCATTGATCTCATCCTCTCTTTTCACTCTATGTTTCTTTAAATCTATGAATGTGAGACACAGATCAAAATTTATCACCTCAGTTTTATGACCTCAAAGGGAAAATTTATCCCAGTAATTACCTAAGAACCTCACGTCCTCCACAGATTACCTGTAAAATTCCACCACTTTAACATAGTTTATAGCTCTGGGGCCATAAAATGTAGACAAACTTACTTTTCATCTAAGTTTCATTTTTTCAATTTATGTTTCTTTTATAAAAGAGAGACTGAGATCAAAAGTGAGTTTGTCTAAGTTTTATGGCTCTGTAGCCAGTTTTCTCTTTCTAGAGCATCTTCCCAAATCAAGGGTCTCCATGTCACTCCTCACCATAGGAGCGGATCAGAAAACTTCGACTTGGGAAGATCTTTTTCAAGTGGCACACCTCAATCATTACCTGACAACCTCCACAATCATTACCTGACAATCTCCACAATCATTACCTGACAATCTCCCCAATCATTACCTGACAATCTCCACTCTAGTGGCACACTCCATCTGCCTCTCCTTCCACAGTGGTTCATCCCAGTCAAGGTCAAAAAAGACAACTACAACTGCGGGCACCAAGGTTAGGTGCTTGTTCATCCAGCCAGTCTTCAGTATCCCCTTTGGTATGTACCACTCATAAGACTGTCTCTGCAAAAGTTAGATATGCTATAATTAATTTCTAATCAATGTACTTAATCAATGGCAGATTGCTTCTGTATCTCTGAACAGGAGGCTCTCAATGACCTGAATTGCTAACATGACTTACATAACTTCAACCAATCAAAAGCCATCATGAATTCAATCGCAAAAGTATGGCTCAGTCCTGACTCACACTGCATTTTGGTACCAGTCACATTTTACAAAATAACTTATAACTAAGACCAAATCTTTTTTTGCAATTTATTTTTATTCGTTATGTTGATTAATTTAAAATTGCAATTTATACATAATGGAGTTGTGGCAAAAGAGTTGGTCAGGTGAGTTAGAAAGTATATATATGAAATAAACTGTAATGTTTCATTGTACTCAGTTCATTTTCCCAGATTCAAATTGGTTGAGAGCAGTCAACATGCAATATATATGTATGGAAGTGTCAGTATCGATAAAGAAATAAAACTTAAAGATTTAGTTTTGAAAAAAAATATCAGTGTGTAAATATTAATCTGTTGATTCTACTGATATGCATGTATTTGGTGAATCCATCACGTTGTTGAGTTTCCACGTAAGTTCTTAAAAAATTCAAACCTTGTTTGTTCTACATTTTGGATACTCATGATCCCCTGGGAATACTTTGAACTGTAGTGGCACACGATCTGGCCGGCGATTATTGTAAAACGAGTCCCAAATCAATTTGTGTATTGCATTGTATGTAACATCTAGTCCCGTCAATCCTACCAGTCCAGTGGGGCGGCGCTGGAGCTCAGTAGGAAGTTCACTTGCCCATGACATGGCTAAAATATTGATCCTATTTCCAAATAGTAAAAGAAATGGACAGTTATTAATCACTCACAGGGAAAAGCATATAACAAAATCACATTTAAACTGAATATGAAAAGGCAATACATTGTAAATATATACAATCACATTTATAGAAGTGAAAAATACTGTAATTATTTTCTTAATTTTAAAACCTGCAAAATCCCTATAAGTTTGGCGTAGAAAAGTCATGATCATTGTAATAAAACCACCTGTGGTTTTCGTGGCAAAATTTACTGTAAATTACACATAAATAGTAAATAATTCAAATGGAATGTTTAAAATACCTACAGAAATCACTGAATAAATATTAATGCACTTTTTGTTTTGTGGATATTTGAAAAACGCCCCCTTAAGACTATCTAATTCTACATAAAGAAGATTGCAATGTTCCGTTTGACACGTCATATCATTTATTTTACTGCATAAAAACAGTACCTAATGACAACGAACTTTCTTCTGTTTCTCTTGATTTGTTGATTTTCAGATTAAAGCCATCCTGTCACTTAGACCGGAAGTTAATTTAAATTCATACCGAGACTTGTTATATCGTACAAAATATGGTTTTTTTTAACTTCTTTCCAATTTAAATCACTGTGTATTCCACACTGTCATCTAAACTTGTCATACATATGATATTTACAAAAGTTAAAAATCACGTTAAGCTTTTGAATCAATAAAATATTTTCCCAAGATGTATAACACATATGGTACGACTTAATTTATTCATCCAAGATGTCAGCGCCCATGTGGCATGGAAAATAAGGTCTGTATTTTTATTCAATTGAATTAGATATAGATGCAGAACTGTAGTTCTCTGACAAAATACTGAGACAGATCAGAGCTGCAGTTATATTAGATAGAGTTTGAAGAACATCCAACGAATTATTTGGAACTTTTCATGGTACTGTGATGTTTGATTGCAATTTAGTGAGAAAATTCTGACATTTAACCGCGTTTCTCATCTCTATTATTCGTAAGGATGGTAAACAAATTTGCTGATCACCTGGACTATGTTCCCCGTAAAATGGTTAGGAACGCCAGACACCGTAAACATTTAATCCTAACCCATCTTCACAAGACTCAACTGCGTTATGGTCATACCTAATTGAAAACTTTCAGGTAATTGAAGACTTACGGAAGACCGACAGAAATATGGGCTATATACATCAAAATGAATAGGACTTTCTGATTAAGCATCAGATTCATTATGTTTTCTATGTAGCAAAATCAGGGGAGAAAAATGTTTTAAGCTTGTATATTAAAATGTCAACAGCTGATTTGTATGTACATGACATATTTAGGCGAGTTATCGTTCTTGTGCAAGGTCTTCAAAGTGAAAAAAAAGTTTCCCACACTGAGCTTTAAAAATACACTGTAAAACCTATTTTATCAATATTTATGGATTTATGGTGTTTATTAGATATTTGAAACATGCTTTATCAGAAAATCAAAATTAGTTTTGATGCTTATAACCTACATTTGTCTTCTATCAGTCTTCAATTACCTGTAGGTCTTCAGTTAGGCAGGCTGCTGCTTAAGGGTTACTAGTCTGTTACCTCACACTAACCCTTGACAAATGTCGCTATTGAAAAGTCGGGCTCATCAGACCATTACGTAATCCACGTAATTACATAATAAAATACCCAATGAAATTGCAGCATCTTTATTGTCATTTCCATCGGTTCAATTTGTTTTACATCAGTTAACGGTAAATAGTTCAGCTTTGTAAAGGTTTTACAATTGCAATTTAAAAATGGTATCAATATTATTTATAAATGGCTGCTCTGAAATACATGAATAAAAATAACAATAGCCTACCGGAATACGGAGATGGGAAACACAAGCAATTGCACCGCTAATACATTTATTGATGGTAGATCAAGTTTGGAAACAGTCTCGTTGAAGACGGTTAATCTTCTTGAGTAATAAAATGTTTGAAATAGCCACAACTGTATGCATAAATACACTTGTTTTCATTTGAATCTCTCACATCATGTTCTTATAAAAAAAGAACTAGATTCCAGTTGTTTCCATGCTCTACATGACGAACCTAACTTTTTATAGTGTTAGTATGAGGTAACAATCAATAACCCTTGTGAAGATGACCCTAACCTTCATTATTAGCATTTTTTTAAACTTGTAAAATGAGATTTTTGGCAGTGTTTGATGCATGTAAATATGAGGCTTTTAACTATGTGATATTGATTGATGTGTGTAAATTAATTTTAGTAAGATTCGTAGAGAGGCTGGATATTTGACCTGACACCTCAGAAAAGGCCTTAGTTCAAATATCCAACCTCAGCGAATGTAACTAACATTAAGTGTATTGTACATGTAACTGATACTTTTACTGTACGTGCGTGTAAATAGGAGGAATTTAGCTCTTATCATTGCGTGTAAATATATGTAAATAGGCTTTTAGCTCTGTTCAATGAGCTATTATCACTCAATATAATATTTTATGCCAAAATAAAATATATGTTTCCTATTTCACTCCCCAAAATATTAGGTAGGGTAGGTAGGGAAAACATTTTATTTTGAAATCTTTAGTTTTTATATGCTGTATGCATTACGTTTACTTTTCAAATATTTTGAAGATCAGTAGTAGTCAAATTCTAAATCAGAGACACTCGAATGCAAAATGAAACTAATTTCCAGTTTGAAAATTTCAGATTTTAATTTTATTTATTTATAATCATCAATTAAATATGTAGGGTCGGCCGCGAAAACATAGGTAGGATCAGGAAACGGGAAACACACATAAAATTTATTTTGGTCTTACTGGAATAATGGAGAGATCCTTTCCATAAAGTGGTTACTTGCATCAGGGATTTCTCCTAGAATCCCTCTAACATCTGGACCATGAACCTGCCCCTAAATTGTTCGCAAACAGAGCATTCACAGTTGTTTTAAAGATATGAATGTAATGTAAGCGAGGCATATGCTATGTTTTTGTTCGCGTACAGATTGATTAACAGAAAGTATCATGTCTAAAATAAGATGTGAAAAACACTAGGCTATATGCTTCCTTGTGTTCAGAATCAACTTTTAAATTGAAAAATCCGCTTTAAATGAAACTTTTACTTGCAAATTTAAGCTATGTAAACAAAAATATGACATGAGCCTTGCTTACGTAACAAAGGATTGTGAGCTCTGTATTTCTCTTGTAACTCGACAACTTATATTCAAATTTGCTCTGACAATTAAAAATACATTGATTATACTTTTAAATCTGTTAGCATTAAAGATGGGGAAATAAAATTTGAAAACTTTCAACTCAAATTGTGTCCATGTCCCTTTAAGGTGTGAAAATATTTAATGGTCTGGAATTTCATGAGGCAAATAGATTGGATCAAATTTATTATTTTGACCCACTGAAGCTTCCTATGTTCCCATTACACAACCAGTTAGAACCCCACAACCAGATAGAACTCCACAACCAGATAGAACCCCACAACCAGATAGAGCCCCACATAGCAAAAATTAGAAGGTGTTTTGGATATTGAAATATTAAATCTAATTCATCTGTTTTGTAGTCTGCATTTTGTTTGATGAATGTGCTTTTTTAGGAGCATTGATGAAATGGAAATCTTTTCATTATGATTTCATTATACAATGCCTAAAACATAACACAAGGATCATTCTGTAACATATTTTATTAAAAGAAGCTTAATGCTACAAAATAGATGTAAACATCAAGCAAAATGTAAAGTGGCATAAGAATAGGGGTAATTATTTTCTCATTAATTTGTTCATTACTACAATGTAGCATATGATACTTGTATACAATTTAAGTTAATTATTGCTGGATGATATTTTATATTTTTGTAATGGTAATAACTGTTCTTAATCACTTAAGGGCTAATTGCTTACTTTTATTTCTTTTCTTGGAACAATCTTGATTTTTTTTTTGATAAAACATATTACTGATGCATGATATCAAAATTTTGAAAATCCAAGGGAGCGAATTTCTTGATTGGCAAACACGACAAATTTTGCTTGGCTTGCTTTTTTCTAGCACATTTACTAGAGTTTGAGTAACACAGAGTAAATATCAATTATTATCCTAGAAACAAAGTTTGTTACCTCAAGATATAATTAACATTTTCAATTTGTTTTTACTTAAATGCCTTTTGTATGAAGAATGATCATGCATTTTAAAATTTTAGATTATTGAAGTAAATTATAGAGTTTGACCCCGAGACATGAGTGTCCATGACAAACTCATTGTGAATTGTTCTTAAGATTGCAGCCTATCAAAATGTCATGATTCCATTTAAGGACTTGAAGGCCAGAGTCAGCACTAAAATAAGGAAAACACTGTTTAGGTCACCTTTGAATGTTAATTTCAGCATTGCAAATAATAAAATTTAGCTTCAAATAGTAAATTTGAAAAATTCAAATATATAAAGTAAACCCCCCCCCCCCCCCAAAAAAAAATTAAATAAATAAAAACTAAAAGCAATGAAAGTGTGTTTCTGGACAATCGTTCTCCCTTATTATGTCTGTAGGTCTTTTCTATTGTTAACCAGAATTGGTCCTTTGGTTCATCAATAGGTCCAATGTGTGTCACAGTTTATGCAGGTGGGGTTGGAGATTCATTTTACTGGTGTTTGTAATCTAGATGTTGACAATGTTTACTCTCATGGTAGATTAAATGAAATTTTTTACAATGAAGTTATCAACATTATATCTGACGGTGTACACCTCTCTATCATAATCAGTGGATCAGTACAGTAAAACATGCTTATAGTGAACTCACTAATGAACAGACATATAATGAACTCACTTATAATGAACAGACATATAATGAACTCACTAATGAACAGACATATAATGAACTCACTTATAATGAACTCACTTTAATGAACAGACATAAAATGAACTCACTTATGAGCTTGTCTATAATGAACTCACTTATAATGAACAGACATAAAATGAACTCACTTATGAGCTTGTCTATAATGAACTCACTTATAATTAAGTTGCATATATTATGATTGATTGATTATATATTGTTTAACATCCCACTCGAGAATTTCTCACTTACATGGAGACGTCAAGTGTACATGCCGGTGAAGGGCTGCAAAATTTAGGCCTATGCTCAGTGTATATGGCCTTTGAGCAGGGAAGGATCTTTATCATGCCACACCTTTGACACTGGACCTTAGTTTTTGTGGTCTCATCTGAAGGACTGCCCCATTTAGTCGCCTCTTACGACAAGCAAGGGGTTCTGAAGACCTATTCTAACCTGGATCCTCACTTGCATATGATGAACTCACTTATAATGAACTCGTCTATAATGAACATGTTTATAATGAACTCGATTAAAATGAACATGTTTATTATGAATTCACTCTTATTGCAAAGTGATATTTAATATTCCCCCATGAGAGGAAAACAGCAAAAATTGTATTGGATACGTGTATATTGATATTTTGTTATAACAAACTGTTGGCCCTGGAGGTTCACTATAGCCATGATTTACTGTATAATGAAGTTTGGTCATAAACGAACTGTTTTTCGCTGGCCCTGGAGGTTCATTATAACCATGTTATACTGTATAAAGGGTTTTCATTGACACATTTTAAAATTCAACAGCACAGGACCCTGCTCTGTAGTTCCCTTTTAAACTTTCCACAACTTTACTAGCCACACGTGATACTACAAGGTGTTTTACCCTTTCCTAGCGAATGACACTGCTGTTATAATTTGATTGATTGATTGATTGATTATATATTGTTTAACGTCCCACTTGAGAATATTTCACTCATATGGAGATGTCACCAATGCTGGTGAAGGGCTGCAAATTTAGGCCTATGCTTGGCACTTATGGCCTTTGAGCAGGGAGGGATCTTTAATGTGCCACACCTGCTGTGACACGGGGCCTCAGTTTTTGCGGTCTTATCCGAAGGACCGTCCCATTTAGTTGCCTCTAACGACAAGCCAGGGGTGCTGAAAATCTATTCTAAAAACCCGGATCCCCACAGGGCTTGTTATAGTTTGAAAGTTTGAGTCAACCATTTCTTTTACCAGATGACGTGAAAATGATGGAGCTGGAAATTTGAACTACTACTGAGATATGACTTGTCAAGAACAACAAGAGGTATCCTGTATTTAGTTATTATTATTGTTTATCAAATTAATAAAATTAGACAACAGGAAAAAATAATACTGAGTCGTGTGTTGCAGCCAGAGTTTTCATAAGGCCAAAAAAAATGATTGTGTGGTTCCTATTGCATGCTTTTAAAAATACATGGGTAGGTAGGTCAAAATTTAAGAAACCAGAACCACACAATTATTTTTTTTTTTTTGGTTTAAACAACATTGAAATGTATGGACTGACAAGCTCTAATTTGTTCTAAATATTTAAACATTACAATTGTTAACAATTGCACCAGAAATTCACAATCAGAGAATCTGTTTAAAATCATGTTTAACAGTGAAGTACATTAGCGTGAAAATCTGACTTGTAGGAGGAGTTAGAGGTTCTTCTGTCTATTTATGAAGGAGACGACAATTTTAAACAAGTCAGTCCTACGACATTCCAGTATAAGGTAGGTTTGTTGTACAACATGTGCTGTCATTGCTGTTTCAGTGCTCTATATGCTGAAAACAAAAGGAAGTTTAATATCATACCACAAATATTTAGTTTAAATTTCATGCAGATGTTTTCAACACCACATATCATTTTCTGGTGAAAAACCACAAACTTTAGACATATTAATTTTGATTTTCCTACAATTTTATATTTTGTACTTCAATAATGGATTTTTAGGTCACCAGAGTCACTCAGGTGACCTGTTGTCATCGGTTGTTGTCCATCATCTGTTGTCATTGGTCGTTGTCTATCATCTGATGTCCGTAAACAAATTTTAGGTTTTTAACTTCTTCATGAAAACTACAAGGCCAATAGTTACCATTTTTGGTGTGAAGCATCTCTAGGATCATGGGAATATAAATTGTGAAATTTATGGCCTTACCACCCCTGGGTCCTCATGGGCAGGGCTAAATATGCTAAAAAGAAAAGGCAATATTTTTGAAAATCTTATCTAGTCCCACAAGTGTGGGAGAGAAACAAAATGCATGATTATGATGTCCATGAAGCTTTCTACCTAAATTGAGAAAATCATGGCTCCTGGGTCAGGGGTTCAGGCCCTAGGGTGGGGCCAACATGGCCACAAAATGAAAATGTATAGGAATAATTAGGGATGTTAATGATTTATATCTTCAAACTTCCATTTTTCTTTCTTTTGTAATTGAATAGGAAGTGATGTATTTTGAAAGATTATAAACATGTGTACAGAAGTCTCCATATTGAGGCTCATATGGAAATATGAGACTCCCAGTATGGGTTATGTATTGTTTATGATACTCAGGTGACCATTAAGGCCCATGGGCCTCTTGTTCTCTTATGACCTCACAAACAAAGTATAAGTTTTTTTTATGGTTGATGAGATTAAGAGGTACATTTTCTCATGCATACATTATCAGCTCCTTTGCAGTGCCAGTTAGTGATGAATTTTCTTAAAAGCATCTGTCTACGCATTGAATCAGTCAACCTGAGAACTTGTATGTTTCAGTATGGGCAGGACGGATCATATCGGGCCTTCAATGTGGAATTAGTTTGGCGAGAGGAATACCCTGAAACAGAGCCTCTAGTCAATTTGGACACCTTTTACAACAAGCACATGTAATAAACTATGTTTATTGAATAATATATATAAAAAAAAAATAACACTGTACAATATGAAAAGAAATTGTCTAATAAGACAGAAAAGAACCCAAACATATAATTACGGTGTATAATATCAGCAAGTTAAGCATTATTTTAAATAGTACATTTAGTAACACTTGAGGACAGCAGGTGCTGTCGAGATAATGAATGGCCAGCAGTGAACAGACCTTTTTAGTACAGCCTAGGTCCACAATGAACACTGTTTATGGTTGTTTTCAGTAATATTTATATGTTGTGTAATGCTTACTATGGCCATGCTCGCCCTGCGTAACTGAACACCTTTAACTACGTCTCTGAAACAATGCTGCATGGTCAATTTTCACTAAAATATCTGTGTAACATTATATGGAGGGGGGGGGGGGGTAAAGGAACAAAAATCTTAAAATTTGTGGTTCTGGCCCACTTTGGGCTTTTACATGTGTAAGTATAGTTCAATTTTAGAACTCCTCTTTACTCCAGGGCATCTAGCTTAAAAATTGGGAGCATAAAGACAGGTATCGAAATATAGATATTGATGGTCCCTGTGTAAAGAGTTTTGGGATCAAGGGCAGATCTCTATGGATAGAGCACTGTACACAAAAATCAACTGCAATAAATAAGAAGAGCTTGAATTTAGATGTTCATGTCGTGGGTGAGATCAGTGAAAAGCTTATATTGTCTCTTGGGTCACAGATTCAAAAAGTGTAGCCATTGTTACTAAAAATAGATTTTAATTTCTTAGCAATAAAAAGGGTTTAGAATTAGTCCACATTAGACGTTGGCCAAGATAAAGGACATACCAAAGTCACCATTTTCATAATGTGCTGATTGTAGTGATATCTCTTTATGTTGATGATGACCTGGTTGATTTTGATGACAGACACTGGAGAACTCTGTAGCTTACATAGATGTCTAGGATTTAAAACACTTTTCTAAATTAAGGGGGCCTCCGTGGCCGATTGGTTAGAGCATCAGGCTCAAAATCACAAAGCCTCTCACCTCTGTCGGCGCGTGTTCGAATCTCGGCTGCGGCGTTATGTGAGCAAGTTTGCCAGTTTACTTGCGGAAGGTCAGTGGTCTCTTCCCAGGTACATTGTATCTGGGTTCTCTCCTCCACCAACAAAAGCTGGACGCCACCAGATAACTGAAAAATTGTTGAGTGTGGCGGAAAGCAATAAATAATCAATCAATCTAAATTAAAGATGCTTGATACAAACAATAAAAATGGATGCCTGGGTTGATGTGCATAGTTTCATTAAAAGAAAGAGGGAAACACTAAGACAACCAACAGTGGTTGTAATACATACAGATATAAAATTCCTAAAGCAACAGACTCAGGATTTGTAAATTTTCTGAGCTGTTCATAACTTGAAATTAACTCTCTCTATACAACTCTGTGTAAATTAACCCTCTCTATATAACTCTATGTAAATTTGAAATTAACTCTCTCTATACAACTCTGTGTAAATTAACCCTCTCTATATAACTCTGTGTAAATTAACTCTCTCTATATAACTCTGTGTAAATTAACCCTCTCTATATAACTCTATGTAAATTAACTCTCTCTATAGAACTCTATGTAAATTAACTCTCTCTATATAACTCTATGTAAATTAACTCTCTCTATATAACTCTATGTAAATTAACCCTCTCTATAGAACTCTATGTAAATTAACCCCCTCTATAGAACTCTATGTAAATTAACCCTCTCTATATAACTCTGTGTAAATTAACCCTCTCTATATAACTCTGTGTAAATTAACTCTCTCTATAGAACTCTATGTAAATTAACCCTCTCTATATAACTCTGTGTAAATTAACCCTCTCTATATAACTCTGTGTAAATTAACTCTCTCTATATAACTCTGTGTAAATTAACTCTCTCTATAGAACTCTGTGTAAATTAACCCTCTCTATAGAACTCTGTGTAAATTAACCCTCTCTATAGAACTCTGTGTAAATTAACTCTCTCTATATAACTCTGTGTAAATTAACTCTCTCTATATAACTCTGTGTAAATTAACTCTCTCTATATAACTCTGTGTAAATTAACTCTCTCTATAGAACTCTGTGTAAATTAACCCTCTCTATAGAACTCTGTGTAAATTAACCCTCTCTATATAACTCTGTGTAAATTAACCCTCTCTATATAACTCTATGTAAATTAACTCTCTCTATAGAACTCTGTGTAAATTAACCCTCTCTATATAACTCTGTGTAAATTAACCCTCTCTATATAACTCTATGTAAATTAACCCTCTCTATATAACTCTGTGTAAATTAACTCTCTCTATATAACTCTATGTAAATTAACCCTCTCTATATAACTCTATGTAAATTAACCCTCTCTATATAACTCTATGTAAATTAACCCTCTCTATAGAACTCTGTGTAAATTAACCCTCTCTATAGAACTCTGTGTAAATTAACTCTCTCTATATAACTCTGTGTAAATTAACTCTCTCTATATAACTCTGTGTAAATTAACTCTCTCTATATAACTCTATGTAAATTAACTCTCTCTATAGAACTCTGTGTAAATTAACTCTCTCTATAGAACTCTATGTAAATTAACCCTCTCTATATAACTCTATGTAAATTGTCCCCACTATTTTGGACTTTATTTAGAAATTATCGTAAATTGTTTTCTGAGATGTTCATAACTTGAAATTAACTCTCTCTATAGAACTCTGTGTAAATTAACCCTCTCTATATAACTCTATGTAAATTGTCTCCACTCCCCACTATTTTGGACTTTATTTAGAAATTATCGTAAATTGTATTTCATTTACTAATAAAAAATGAAAATTTAGTTTCTATTTTCATCATTTTCAAAAACGGCTCTTATGTGGAAAGTGTTGTTATGTTAAATAACAATGGCTGTTAAAGAGAGAGCATTTATATTTTTTACTTTCACAGATTTGAGGAAGTGAAGAAAAAGATCATTGACAAGATACAGGAACAGGTATTGTCTAATCCACAGGACAATCAGACAGTAAATTAGATACAGTAAAACACGGTTATAGTGAACCTCCAGGGCCAGCAAAAAACAGTTCATTATAACCAAACTTCATTATACAGTAAAACACAGTTATAGTGACTCTCCAGGGCCAGTATAAAACAGTTCATTATAAACAAACTTCATTATGCAATGAAACCCAGTTATAGTGAACCTCCAGGGCCAGCAAAAAACAGTTCATTATAACCAATCTTCATTATACAGTAAAACACGGTTATGATGAACCTCCAGGACCAGCAAAAAACAGTTCATTAAAAAATCAAACTTAATTATACAGTAAAACATGGTTATAATGAATCTCTAAAGCCAGCAAAACACAGTTCATTATAACCAAACATCATGATACAGTAAAACCCAGTTATAGTGAACCTCCAGGGCCAGCAAAACAGTTCATTATAACCAATCTTTGTTACATCCAATACAGTTTTCCTTATTTTCCTCTTATAGAGGAATAAATACCGGTTCACAATAAGAGGGTATTCATTACAAGCATGTTCATTGTAAGTGTGTTTTACTGTAACTAGTTTAGATATTCCTTTTCCTGACAGTCATTAAACTTCATATGTAGAATGACCCCATGTAAAGAGGTCAAAGGTCATAGGACTTTCTCCCACTAATTGTTGTCTGACTGATAACATCAAACTTCATGCACATGTTGGTGATACCTAGTAGATGATACCCATTGATTTTCACGTCAAACTTTAGGTTTAAGGTCATAGAATTTTCTTCTCTGCTAACAGCAGTTGTCTTACTAGTGACCAGAGTGTCCTTTACCAGATAGCCATGGATGTGTTGGACATGGTGAGTAGATGTTTTGGGTCCAAAGGGCCGTTCAGTTTGCTGCCATGGATTCACCAACTGTTCGACTGAAGCGGCCTTTATCATTGTCATCGCATTTCTCAGGCATGTCTGTCATAACTAACTGTAGTATTGTGCCATGCGTATACCGTCTTACATACAAGGAACTTTTAGGTTTGATTGAAGGCAAAATCTTTGGGTCAAAGGTCATGTTGTACAAAATCTTCAGGTCATATAGTTCTGTATACTTGAATTCATATAATGACTTAGGGGTCATTTTTTTGTTTTACAATTTTTTTATGCAATAGCAATTTCATATTATAAGACATTTTGTTTCATTGGATTCTAAGATTCTTGGCATTGATGAAAATGGAAAAATGAATGAATTGCTTGCAACAATCAACAAAATCTTGCTTTAAATATGAAAGAAATGTAGTTTTTCTGCTCTTTAACCAGAAGAACTTTTGTCATGGTAAATTGTCAGGGTTATCTTGCTGTTTGTTTGTAATGCTTCTTTTCCTAAAGTTTTCATCAGAATTTCATGAAATTTGACACATCAACAACATTAGGATACGATGCATTTATTTTTCATTACAATGACTGTTAACATCATAATGGAGATTCATGATTTTTAGTTCATGTTAGCTAAATGCCATGTTAATCTTTCTAATCAAATTTGTCTGTCAGATTAAAAAAAAAAGAATTTCCAAACTTCCCAAAGCACTATTCCAAAGTTTAGCCTAAATTGGTACAAAATATTTCAATTTTATTAAAATCAAAGGAAATTTCCCAAGGAGAAATGTTTAACGAAGAAGATAAACTGTTATTTATTAATTTTTTTAAGTACACCTGTACCAGAGCTTTGTTACATTATGAAGGTTCAAGTTCGGTTAAACTTTGACTCCCAGGGCAGGGCCTCATTAAAACTTTAAAGCAATATAAGCTGTCAAAATTGTTATTTTGGGGTCCCTAAAATTTAATCGAAATTTTGTAAACATCTACCTTCTAATACCTGATTTCATCGATTAAACTTTTGGCATGTTGTATTTTTTGCATTAAATGTAAAAATTGTTCGACAATTGAAATTAAGTCTTCCCGTACCTTAATTTTTCCGACATTATTTCCATATGCAATGATCTAAAGTTGAACTCATTCGGCAAAATCAAATGCGCAAGCGCAATATTTCCAGTAAGCACGAAAGATGTCTGACACGAAAGGTTCGAAGCGAGGGGAAAAGCCGACTTTGACTGATTCGGGACGAAAAAGATATAAAAACATATAGCATCGTTAACAATGCCAAAATAATGATGATAACTAGATTTTATCTCACCTCGCCGTCTATATTTTAATGACCCGGATACAACCCGATCCACCCCGATCAGCATCAGAATCATTCGTGTCAACATCGGTTATCTTCGGGATTGTCGCCGACGATTAATCAGCTGCCGTTGTTAGGGTCAAACGGAATGTCGAGGAATATATTTTTCATCGTGTAAAGGTGTGTAAACGATGCATATGAGAGGAAATTCGATGCAGTTCTTTTTTTCAATCATATCAACGTTCATTTAACCTCTTTCAATGCCACTATAAAAAATTGCAATTTGGCAGCTTATATTGCTTTAAAATTTCACTCAGGACTACATAGGAAATTCTTTTGAAATCTTTGTCCAAAGAGACTTCTGAAAACAATAAACCTTAAAAGAAAAAGAGGGGAAGAAATATTGAACAATTAGATCTACAGTTCCTGCAGAGATTTCTGTGTGTCGGTTTCCTTGGTATGTTTGTAATTTACTGTGTTGATAATTCTGCCCCTCTACTTCAGATTCCTGACCTGCTGGGATGTGCCATGACCTACACTCTGTTTGAATGGGTCAAGGAAAATTATGATGATGTTATAGCCGAGCAGCCTGAAACTCAACCGGTCAACCAGGTGTGTTAATTACCATGGTAACAGTGATTTCAAGATTTTTGGTGACTGAAAAGCTTTTGTATAGCAGTTTGAGGTGTCTTGTGCTAATTTTGCAAATCTTGTAATTTCTACAAAAATTGTAACCGTTTCCTTGGCTGGTTTTAACTCCATACTAAACTAATCATGCTAATTAACCATCCAATTTCAGACAAACTAAAAGAACAATATTGATAATTTAGAATTTATTTTAATTAACACGAAAAGATAAATGTAAATCATTAAGATTTTTTTTTTCAAATTTAAGTTATGTGTAACGATTATGGTACATGTAAAAAGGCTGAACTTAATTGCTGATGTCTTGTCATGGGACCAACTGTAATGGAGCACCAAATTAACAGAAACTCAAATAATCGAATATATCTTTTTATTAATTGAAGATATCATCAATTCAATTAATGTGTGTGCAATAATTGATTTGATGTGGGTTCTAGTGTGGTGAAATTATTGCTCCCAAACTTCGGAGGTTGGTATAAATGATTTGATAATCTCTTTATAAATTTAGTTGAAGAGTTATTGTCAATTATTTACAACTTTTTTTTAATAAGGAATTAATGAGTGCATCATTTCCTTTTAAGAGAGCAATAATTCACTTAAATAGATCATTAATTCAATTGTGGATATGTTGAATTGAAGATATGTCTAATTTAGTTACTCTCTCTAAAAGAAGTATGGCACACATCAAATGAATTAATGAATTAGCAGGCAATAATATAACTGTGCAAATTAATTATTGCTCTCTTTACTTTCATTTTTCAGATATCATCAATTCATTTTGAAGAGAGCAATAATTGTAGAGCTCATCAATTCAGCAGAATAATTAATGCTATCAACAATTCAATTAATGCTATTAACGATTCAATTAATGCTATTAACGATTCAATTAATGCTATCAACAATTCAATTAATGCTATCAACGATTCAATTAATGCTATTAACAATTCAATTAATGCTATCAACAATTCAATTAATGCTATCAACAATTCAATTAATGCTATTAATGATTCAATTAATGCTATCAACAATTCAATTAATGCTATTAACGATTCAATTAATGCTATTAACGATTCAATTAATGCTATTAACAATTCAATTAATGCTATTAACGATTCAATAAATGCGCACAATAATTCAGAACTGAAGATGTCATGAGTTATTGGAAGAGATCTTTAATTGAATTGTTGCGCATATCAAACAAATTGGTGATATCTTCAAATGATTAAAGATATCTTCAGTACTTGAGTTTATGTAAATTTGGCGCTCCTTACTCGTTATCTTTTTAAGTAATCGTTTTGAAAATACGTGGGGGTATGAACTGCGACACTGCGTGACGCGTTAAAATGTATACCCTCGTCTATTTTCAAAATTCTTATAGTTACGTTCTACTTTTATATCAGTCGGAATTCCCATTCGTGTTAATAAATACGATATTTATAAAGATTGATATGCGCATTGTTTACAACTGAGCGCGTTCTGAACGTCACGAGGAAACGGCTATCGGTACAATCTGTTATGATATCAAAATCATCGAAAATGTAAATATATGTAGATAGCATAATGATATCTTGAGGTTGTTGGTGTGCATATAATACTTATGAAAATTAACTTCTGCAAGATTTTCTTCAAAAATTTTTAATTCATTTTAGATGGCCAAATGAGACAAGCATGTCTTTAGATAGCTTGAGTACAATTAACATACTGTAAATTTCTAATTTTACCATGAATTAGCGAGTGGACAGTAATTTTATTTCACGAGTGATGCTTTCGCGAAATTACG
The DNA here is from genome assembly GCA_024699665.1 of Ostrea denselamellosa. Lineage (NCBI taxonomy): Eukaryota > Metazoa > Mollusca > Bivalvia > Ostreida > Ostreidae > Ostrea > Ostrea denselamellosa. The sequence goes on from JAMZEH010000042.1 coordinate 17,392,853, forward strand.
CGATAATAAATTCCTCGCATTTAAAGTTGATGTAACACGGGATTTAACAGTCTCTTCCAAAGTCAGCATTTCGCAAATTTTTTGGTCGTTATAACGATCTACATGTAGTGCACCAGTACAAGCTGCTGAATGCTGTCTAACGCATATACCAAATGATAGGTCGTTTCTCTACATACTTTGATTTTGGATATAGGGCTCTGGGCGATTGTGACCGGTCAACACGAGATGCTTACTCCTCCTAGGTATTTAATCCGATCTCTGGTGTGCCCAGGGTCTCTCTTTCTCTTAATTTTGCACTCTTTATAGGAGTCATGAGATTTCCGAGTATCATTGTTCGTTATCTTCACTTGTTTAGAAATTTGCAGTATTCATCATACACTGGTTCACTTACATTTTGAACATTGAAACGAATTGAAATTATAAACTTGTTAAAACCATATTCATTACATTGTTTAACTCGGTGTAGAAATTTTAATTATTTGATTGTTTTTAGGTTTCGAATGATGAAAAGTGTTTCACTCCAGACGTGGCCAAGAAAAAGGAGAAAAAAGAACAGTTAACAAAAAATCAGAAACGTAAACTGTTCGACCGTCTGGACGCCACGGGAGAGAGGCCTCGGGGGTGGGACTGGGTGGACGTGATACGGCATCTGTCACAAACTGGGTCACAGAACAACTAACAAGGCACGGCAAAACACACGAGGGGAAAAATAGATGGGTGGGGATGAAACCATGATTTTGGGACACTGAAATTCTGGGGAGGGAGAAGAAGAAGGGTGGAAAAAGGGGTGGTTGTGGTGAGGGGTGCGGGGGAGGGGGGTGATAGAGTCATGACATTGCTTGAATATATATAGTGTATAACGGTGATGTTATATAGTGTATGAGCTTGAACTGTGAAATAGTGATGTGAAATTAATGAAACTACAAATAAAAGCAATTAATTGATTTATGTAAATATACATGTGAATTTTTTATACATGCTATCATTAAGCATTCTGTTTTTCTTTTTCCAGATCTAGCATTCAATATATGTTTAATACAAGAAAACTGGAGGAGTTTAAAGTTACGTTCTCTATTACATGCGTTCCTACAGAAATAAATACCTGTTATAACTTTTTCTTTTTTTTTTCTTTTTTTTTTTGTATTCAGAATCCACAACTTTAACCAGAGACGTGTTATTAGAAACCTCTGCTTTATCGTCATCCATTTTGAAAAACGATCGACCTAAGAGATTTTATCCCAAAGTTCGCATTACTTTTCTAATCAGCTTTCACAGCTAAAATTATAGCTTCCCAGACTATTGAACTTTCCGATTAGATCATGCCGCATTGTCGCGGACCCTGGGGGCATCACTCGGTCAAGGAATGTCAGGTGGGTGAGTCAATGGGCAGGAACTAGGTCAGTTGTCAACACCCGGTGCCAAGCCCCACTGTAACGCCAAACTTTGTCGTGCCGCTGTGTACTAGTTGTGTATTGTAGAATACGGTGTTGATAGGGACTTGTTATACCCATAGCCATCACCCTGGTGATTTATTATGGGTTTTGTTGCAAAGTAAAGGCGCTAGATAGATATGACTTATCAATACTACAGCGCGATATATTATGTTAAAGGTAAAAAAAATCTTTAAATTGCTGTTAAAAATTTATCTGAAATATATATATATATATATGTGTGGTGTGTGTGGGTGGGTGGTGGGTGTGGGTGGGTGGGTGTGTGTGTGTGAATAAATTTAGGAATAAATTTGGAATGTAGCGCCTCCCCCTTTTTTTTTGAAAATTTTCTGGATCCACCCTTGTCTCATGAAGTATTTTGCAACTGAACGCGTTACAGCACGAGAACTGTTGAAATATCGTGAATGAACCTAAATCGTGAAGACTGAAATGACGAGAATACCGAACTTCGGCCCCCATACATCCGGGTAACCTGTTGAAAAAAGAAAAATGCGGGCTTAACAAATTTTTTAAAAAAAGGGGGGGGGTACACCTTTTGGGTATTTAGTGACCCGTATGTGTCCTGCCTATCATGGCCGAAGCATTCTCATTTGTTGTTCGCGATAGCACCTGATCAGTGACCATACTGATGATTTATAGATTGGCATTCCGTTTGTGCTCATTCAGCGATTTATACTTAACCCGCTTGAACTGTGGAGTAACCTTAAGGGAGTGTAGTGTACAAATGGGTTTAAGGCACCATATCTCTGTGTTTGATCTCTCTTTTACCTAAATTTTAAATGTTACTTTACTGGTATAGTTTGATGTTTTGAGACCCCGTTTGAAGCGTTTGACGATTGTAAGAAAAATCCAGTTTTCGAAAATTAGCATGGCTCCATGGCCTCCAGCTACAATAATGAAACGGAACATTTTTTTTATGTGTTGTATGAATATCACGGCATCTACATAAATGTACGTAATTTAAGGTAGCTCATAACACTAAAATTTTATTTCATAACTCAAAACAGAACAGTAAATTATGAATGTTTGCAACATTCAAATGTTGATACAGATATACAATTATTATAATTATATTTTTTTTCCAAGTTTTTTTTCAGAATTTCTTAAAATTATTAATTTCAACTTAATTATTTAAAAAAAAAACACACAAGAAATTTCACATTATTCTATTGGACATCTATCACGCATATAAATAAAACACTGAAAGTCCATAATATAGGTTGTTATATTTATTTATTAAGGAAAATGTGTGCTTAAAAACACCAATATTTGAATATCTTCTAATTCTGTAGATAGAAAATGTGGAAAACCTGATTTGAATAGAAAAGAAATGCATATCAATCAATGAAATATGAGAAATTGAATGAAAAATTCTTTACTGAAATGAAAATTAAATTAATGAATAAGGGGTGTTGAAAAGTTCCTTTGCAAGAGTTATCTTTCCTAATTTCAGAAGCCAATCATCTGGATCATATTTTTTGATGCAAAATGTTGAAAATAAGGTTTTATTTCTTAGAGACAGAGATTGGAAATAATTTATAACATCTAATAGAGGTGTTTTACATGCTTGTATAATTCATATGAATGATTAAAGGAAAATTTAGAAGAATATGTGCATAGGCAAGATGACTGAATGAATTTGTACTATTAAGAACCCAAGAAAATTATAATGAAACCTGCCTAAATTCAGTTACCTCGTGACCAGTGCAGGTCATCTTGGTCCACTTTACACCTTCAACATAAAACAACACTGATGTATGTATTCGATAATTCAAACTTAAAATTAGAATGAATTATTCAGTATGTGTGTGTGTGTGTGGCGTCGATAGTGGTTAGGCCGTGATACTCTCGACCGAAAGGTCGTGGGTTCGAATTGGCTGGGCTGACGTTGTGTAATTAAAAATCTGTTGTTTACTTCTAAAAAATTACGATTTATTTCTTGTAAGGGAAACGTTTTCGGCAGGTCAAAAATCTAAACATTGCATCATTTAATATAATAGTTTACATGTATATATTCAAGAATAATGTACCTTTCAAACACAGTATATCATACCTTTGCTATAACAATGGTCGTTTAATATGTGGCGATGATATGGCTCGTCTTGTTGAACAAAACGCCCGTTTTCTTCCATCCTTGCTAACATCCTGTTTATTTTTGTTCTTAAAAGTTTGATGGAAAAACTGCGTATTTAAAAAACGTTTATACGACTAAGATGAAGCAAGGTATTTCCTCTCCTCTCCTTCAAAAAAAAGAGGCGACTAAATGGGGCCGTCCTTCTGATGAGACCGCAAAAACCGAAGCCCCGTATCACAGCAGGTGTGGCACGTTAAAGACCCCTCCCTGCTCAAAGGCCATAAGCGCCAAGCATAGGCCTAAATTTGCAGCCCTTTACCGGCAATGGTGACGTCTCCATATGAGTGGAAGATTCTCGAGCAGGACGTTAAACAATATATAATCAATCAAAAAAGAGTTGTATCTACTCAATTTGCTCCCCAGAAAAATAACACACCCGGAAGTAAAATATTTTTTTTGTGTTATGGGCTACCTTAAATAAATGTCTGTTTGAATACGTAATTCCCGAGATATCAGCTCTTCTGTGATGGAGGTACATTAAGTATTCTATCAAACGCTTGGATCGGTACAGTGTGTGTGTGTGTGTGTGCCAACAAAAACAATAGTATTCCATAGATTTAAATATATTGTAACATATATATTTTTAAATAAGCATGTCTGTATTATATGTACAAATATATATGTGCTTACCTCACGTTGTTCAAAAGTTCATTCGCACGGCAAAATGCTCTTATCAAGAATTACGCTGAAAATGACAAGGGTATTAAAAATTTGATTTAATATTCTTTATGTTGCAACTTTGGAAGATCAGATCACTAATCTATTTCTGTCTGTACGGGTTTCTTAGGCTTTGATTGTTGTTACAAATACGTATACACAACTGAGTGTCTTCAGTTTGCATAGTCTTGCGCATGTCTGACCCAATTTTCACTACGCTACAACAGAGTCTTGGCTTTCCGCTACGCTACAACAGTCTTGACTTTCCGCTACGCTACAACAGTCTTCACTTTCCGCTACGCTATAGCTACTGCAGATAGGTTTTAACTCTCCACTACTCTACTGCAAGGTCTTGACTTTTTAGCTACGCTACCACAAGGTCTAGACTTTCCGCTACGCTACTGCTGGCTCAGGTCCCTGTTGTAGCGTAGCGGAAAAGGAATCAAACATGCTTCAGACTATAAAACACGTTGTTGTACACTTTCAATAATACCAATGCTTTCAAAACCAGATATTTCACATCCTTAAATACACAGGTGACATAAACTCGTGGATTTAGTGTATCTGACATTGGTAAGGTAAAACATAAATCTAATTATCCTCGTTTTACCGATGCTGTCTTGTTTTACATAATGAGCAAGACCATTAAAATGAATTTCCTTAATAATCAAATCTGTTACTTTCAATACCATCATACATGAAATATCTTTTGGTGCAGGATGGTTTTGTTTTGTGTGTGTGTGTGTGTGTGTTTTACCAAAATTATCATTTCCGTTTTCTTAATTGAAGGCTAATGCCACGTAAATTGTCTACCTTTGAAATAGGCTAATGAATGCACTTTTCTAATTTTAATCATTCTCAAAATCCAATTAAACTGCAATTAAAGTGTAAAATTTCAATTATAGTGCGAATGTCGGGAGTAAATCGATCAAATCCCAAGAGAATGTTTAGGCAATTATGAGAATTAGTTAAATCATGATAGAGAAATATGAAACTTGTCATACATGTGCATTTCCGCATCAAAACACTAAGTATCGGGGTCACACACAATGCATGTTACCACAGCGTGCAAGGATCGGGAGTGCTATGCTGTTTATTATTGACATATAGAAATTTGCTGGATTCAGAAAAATGATATTCAGGTAAAATATATTTGGGGTGATATGTGTGCTGTCGTCAAACGTAATCGTCACTTATCCACGGGCGGTCCCCAGTGCAAACTGAGATGAATGTGTGTTTATTTTCGTGCGCGTCTTCCCGCATCGACTGCGCTAAATGATGATACTACGTGTATATTTTTTTATTACATTTTATCAATCAATCAAAGTTATATTGCTTTCCCGCCATGGTTTTTCTGTATAGTGAAGTATTGGAATTTTAAGTTTCTCTAATATATTGATTGACCCAGCTCAGGGTATGATTGGCCCAGCTCAGGGTATGATTGGTCCAGCTCAGGGTATGATTGGTCCAGCTCAGGGTATGATTGGCCCAGCTCAGGGTATGATTGCTCCAGCTCAGGGTATGATTGGCCCAGCTCAGAGTATGATTGGCTCAGCTCAGGGTATGATTGGTCCAGCTCAGGGTATGATTGGTCCAGCTCAAAGTATGATTGGCCCAGCTCAGGGTATGATTGGTCCAGCTCAGGGTATGGCGACAAATGAAAGCTATTTATTGAAAGAAAGAAAGCCAAATATCTTCAACGGTCAAAGTGGGAAAAATGGGTTTTCACAAATAGTTGGCGGCCAAGCGACACAATTTTGATTACCTGTTGATTTACTTATTAGACATGCACTCATTGTTCATATAATTAGATGTTTTTGACCGAGAGATGTGAAAATTAAATTTACGCGTAAACATGAGCTGTTTGTAACATTGGGGACGCCATCTGAAGCATCACGGGACCCGTCACGTGAGACTGTTGATTACAAAGCAACTATACAGGTGTACTTTTGCGACCACTATAAGAGTACACTTATTACATTCCCCCTTTCTGTAGTGTACGTAGACGGGCGGCCGGTTTGTGGTTTCACCATACATTTGTTTCCACGGCCTCTCTGTTTGCTGTATAAGATAATACTTTTGTGGACTGATAGAAAAACATGATATCACCCACCAGTTGTCTTTTAACTTTTAAGGAGGAATAACACACCAGAGAAATCTGATATGGATGAAAAGTGGAGGATATGTGCAATGATATTTTGAAATCGAAAGGTTTCAAATTAATTTTTTTTTTACGTCAAAAATGTAGTTTTAGTAGAAAGTAATCTTTAAAAACAAAAAAGAGAAAACCTCTGCTTGATTCGAACCCACGATCTACAGATCAGCAACTGACACATTAATCAACCGAGTTACCCAGGTATGCGATTAAAATTAAAAGGAAAAGTGAATTCATCGAACAGTGAGCAATCTCATAAATACACACACACACAGAAGAAGAAGAAGAAATTAAGAGTAGGACAAACACGGAATATACAAATAAAATAAGGAATATACAAATATTGCTGATCTCGGTAATTTCATCCATGTTTTAGAACAAAGTCAGCCATTGTGACGATGTAGGTTATACCACCTTAAGTTATTTTAGAGCACGTTGATAAACTAGACCTGGTGTTTTATTTTTCATGTTTACAGCCATTACATATCAGTTCAGTGGGTGTGTCACAGCAAATCTCATAATAAATCGATAAGAAATATAAGTTGAAAATAATTTCATGTATTTGAAAATAAGATACAGTGACATTTTCGTCCATATCTTAAATCAGTATTTAAAAAATCAGTATATAATTAACCCCACCCCACCCCACCCCCCTCCTTAACACATTTTTGTATATGTTTACACTACTGCGCCAATTACCTGTGACCCAGGACACCTTATTTCACTAAAGATTAGGACCTGTGTGGATCCGGGTTGTTAGAACAGATCCTCAGTACCCCTTGCTTGTCGTAAGAGGCGACTAAATGGGGCGGTCCTTCGGATGAGACCGCAAAAACCGAGGTCCATTGACAAAGCTGTGGCACGTAAAAGATCCCCCCCCCCCTGCTCTAAAGCTATAAGCGCCGAGCATAGGCCTAAATTTTGCAGCCCTTCACCGGAAATGGTGACGTCTCCATATGAGTGAAAAATTCTGGAGCGGGACGTTAAACAATATACAATCAATCACTAAAGATTAGTGCCTAGTTACTGCCTTGTGACGTCAGGTATTATGAATTTGTTATTTTGAGTAAAAAAAATTATGATTTAAAGCGTTCTTTAGATATATTATTGTTATTTAAAATTTTCAGCACATTCAAAACAAGATTACATTTGTTTTGCTGGTACTATCTAGTTTCTGACTGTGGTGATTTTATGCCCCCACCCACCCACCCGCCCTTCTCATATAGTTCTGAGAGACGACTTGAAATTACTTTACTTAAAACAACCGTGCGAACTTTGTTCATTTTTCTGATGTAAATTTTTGTCATGACGTCATAATTCTATGGGAAAAAAAATTAAACCTGGTTAACTGAATAATTATGATACACGATGATCTGAAGACAAAATGTTTTGGACAGAATTGTTACCCTATTTTGTCCACGTCCTTGCTGAAATACATTATATTTGTTTTGGGCCGGATTGTATGTCCTCTTTCTGACTGTCGAATGACGTGCAGTGAAATAATGGCGGTAATAAATTGTGATGTAGAGTACCGCTTATACTTCGGAGAAGTTTTGGAAAAATTAGAATTAATAAATTGAACATGGAGTATTCCGCAAACAACAAGGAAGACATTCTGTTGACTGGAGGGAGGCCAAACGACAAAAGATAAGTTATACAATCAGAAAGTTTTTCATTGGTGGCTTTGAAGTTGGACGCTAGCTGTCGTATCTCACAAATGCGTACTTACGGCAAACATAGACAGGTGGCAGACAGCACTTGAAATATGTTCATAACGATTTATAGATAGATTTTTGAAATTTTTAAGTCCCTCAGCGAAGGCAAAATATTTCTTTCTTTTTCCAAATCTGTATTTGAGTTACGTTTTCACCTTGAGTTAACTAGGTCAACAGGTCATTCAAAAACCTCTCTAATTGAAAATTTTGCCAATAGCTACTATTTCCATTTCATGACCCTATTTTTAGCCAGGTATGATATATATAGGACCTAGGTGGCTCGATCGTTCCCCGTCCACTTTCTACAGAACCACCTGGGTAGATGAGGGAAGATGTCGGTCTCTAAGTCTTTGGTTTCTTTGATGTTCTTCTGCCTCGCCTCATACACCTCAGCTGCAGGTTAGGCGTGACATGTTCATTTTTATTATGATTATTTTTAAATTTATCAAGACTCTCTTTTCACTTCATGTAAATTACCTCCCTAATTCTCATGTTTTGAATTAATTTTACTGTTAAAATTCAAATGGTTTATAAATAATTTCCTCAGATGTTTCGGACTTCGATTGGGAAATATTTCTTTTTGTCTGTTTGCTTTCTACAATTAAACACGTCACAGCATTTTTTTTTTAGTAAAAATTAATTTTTATCTCTATCTTGCCATGCAATAACTTGTATAAAAAAATATAAAAGATATTTCATTTTCAGATGAATGTTCAAAAATATACTTCACGTGAAAAACAAAATTATATAAGAATCATGTTATTAATTATAATTATCTCCGAAATCCACATAGCTATATGAATTTTAAAATTGATATCTTTTTTTTCTAATTTGAAAATGTTAATTAAGTTACCCGCTGATGAGCATTTTTCTTTAAAAAAAATTATCATCTCTCATATTTTGAATTGGAAGATTGTTAATCCATATTTCAGTACTGAATATAAATCATAACTCTCATTTAAAAATCATCATATTAATTATAATTAAGAGGGATCCAGAGAATACAAAATTTGTGTTTATTTATTTACTTGTTTACTTAAATAATAGTCACCATATTTATTTACTTATTTTTAAAAGTAATGCAATCATCTGTGAATTTGCAAAATTCTGCGTATTCATGTATTAGAACTACGAAAAAAATCTGCGTATTCATGTATTAGAACTACAAAAAAAATCTGCGTATTCTTTATCTCATCACGAGAGAGAGAAAGAGATAGAGAGAAAATATTTTACAGAAAAGTGATGTTTTAGAGCATGCACGAGTTTGGAGATTGACAACATATTGCAATTTAAGATTCAAGTATTCATTATGTTGCATAGTGCGGGTTTTTGTTGGTTGGTTTGTTTGTTTTGGGAGGGGTTTTTTTTGGGGGGGGGGGGTGTTTTTGTTGGGTTTTTTTTAGGGGGGTGTCTTTTTTGTTGTTGTTGTTGTTGGGTTTTTTTTTTTAGAATTCCCTTTAAAGGAGCACAATCTTATTATAGAAGACTGCTTGTTTGAATTTATTACATCATTCAATGTGATGATAATTTTAAAACTGTATATTTGTCATTTAGGTGTATCATGGACAAAACTTAATTACTCCTACATGAACCATATACCGATATGTCTACTTTAGCGAAAGATAAAACAATTCATTTCATATGCCAATGATTAACTGCCCCAAAGCGAAAAGCAGGTATCAATGATATTTAGGACATCAGATTTAAAAAGCTTGTCAAAAATGCTATTTTATGCATTCGAATGAATTTTTCATGTGAATAAAACGTAGGTATTTTCTTGCTTTTCACATAAACGAGACGAGTACAGCGTGTTATGGGTGTGTGTTCAGACAACAGTTGTATCTTTGTCTAACATGTATAGTATTTATGATAGAGCGTTTACCACAACAAAAATACTAGGGCGCGGATTCAGAAATACCTTACATCACACTTTTACGAACTTCATTAAGAGAATTTGATTTCTTTTTACTGTAAACTGAATTAGTTTTAATTTTCATGATATTTTTTAGGTTTTACATCGGGGACAAAATAGAAAGTTCTAAACTTGAAGCCAGGAAATATAGGAACATAGTATATTCGATTAAGTTTTCGTACACTTTGAAGAATGGCTTAGAAAAATAAACAAATAATGTAACCTTCACCAATAAAACGCACGTGCATTTTCTTTTCGATGAAATTGACCATGAACTTTTTAAATTTTGAATTGTACGTTGTGGAATTTAATAATCACCTGAGTATCGTATTTTTTTTAACTTGTATATTGTACATGTATGTATGTACATTAGAAGAAGTGCAGATTGACGGAACAGTGGGACCATCATTCCAAATCCGAGGACAGGATTTTTTTATTTTTTTTTTTAAAAGTCAAAATTGATGTTCATTTTCTCTTATGTTTTTCAATCATAAATCATGGTTTAGACAAAATGTTCAACTTTTTGATAAGTGGTTTTAACTGAGACAAACGACCATGATTAACACCTGTCAGATATTTACGTTATTTGTGAGATAATTATGTCGACTTGTCAGTTAAATATGTCGACTTGCCGGATGATTTGTCGACTGATCAGTTAATTATATCGACTTATCGGATTCTTTTGTGATCGCGACTTGTCGGAAAAATTCTTGATCATATTTTTAAATTTATCTTTATTCTGATGCACTAATGCCATTCGCTGACATCTATACTATCGGACAAGTCAATATCTCGATTTAGCAGGTCAACATAATTGTCTGACAAGTCGACATAAAGATCTGACAAGTAATGGTATAAATATAACGCCATATTATATAGGTCGATATTTTGACATCGTTAATAGGGAATAAACAGTGTAATTGAAATCTTTACAAACTGATTTTGACTAAGGATTACTCCATTTACCGTTCTCGGCACACTGATTCTGACTGCGGATTGCTCCGTGTACCTGGTCGGGATGTGAGGCTCACGGCGGGTGTGATAGGTCGACTGGGGAAGATTTTGACTAAGGATTACTCCATTTACCTGGTCAAGATGAGGGGCCGTTCTCGGCACACTGATTCTGACTGCGGATTGCTCCGTTTACCTTATCGGGATGTGAGGCTCACGGCGGGTGTGACTGGTCGACTGGGAATGCTTACTCCTCCTGGGCGTCCGATCCTCTGGTATATCCAGGGGTCCATGTTAGTCTAGCTCTCTATTTTGTATTCCTTGTAGGAGTTATGAGATTTATCACTGTTCTTTATCTTCCCCTTTTCATCCATATATACGGGGGAAAAGTCACACATTTATTCCCTACTATTATATTTTGTAATATATAGGATTTATGTCAATGTAAACGGCCAGTGCATTCATCGAGAAATAAAATAATAATTACAAGATATTGACTACTGTAATTAGGCATTAACCCGTGGTCGGGAACATAACTGCAATAGTGTATCCCTCTCCATTTTTTTTTTTTATTGCGGGGACTACAACTCTTTTGGGTCTCCGTAATGGTACAGATGCGGGAGTGACTCCCGCAACATTTTCGATCACTCTAAACATCTGCTGATTTTCTTTACGTAAACAAATGTTTCTTGGTCAATACATAAATTTACAACTGACAACTCACGATTTGTGAGACTCTATTCTACCGTTTTTAACATTTTCGATAAATTCCAATTTCTCGATTCATACTGAGAGCCATGTTTGATAAACTGAAGCTTTACCATATAAGGTAGTGTTTTCGTCAATGTTTCGTGGGTATTGGACAGGTTTAAATTTGATATCAAGTTTAAAAACGAATGTGGCAGTGTAAAAAAAAATAATTTTCTGCCACCATAAGCTTTTCCTTTCTTGTTGAATGGCTCGAGCCCGTGTATTGAACAACTACATCTGCTCTGATTATCAATGTTTAGATTTTGCAGTGTTTTATCTTATGTACATCAATATATTGTGGGTGTATTTGGTTTAAAGAAATATCTAACACGAACAACTGATTTCAAATGCAGGAAAATTATAAATTTTAGAGTTTCTAACCTTGGAGGTTGAGAGGTATGGTGATATTGTAAATCACCAAGACTATGCGTGCACTTTCTCTATGACACTGAGGTTGAATACCATTTCATTTTGACCTGACCTTTCTTCCTTAGAAAATCACGAGATTTCATTACATGAAATCGCGTACATTTCAACTTGTCAGTCTGTTAAGCTCGGGGGGGGGGGGGGGTAAAATCACGTGACAAAATTGTGATTAGTCATTTGGTATTATAATTATGTTTGCTTTACAATGTACATCTCTGTATGTTTATTTTGTGTTTGTTTATAATTTTCGCATTCATAAGCCAGTTACTAGTTCCTTAATTTCTTTTTTTAAATTGAACTTGCACCGGATTTGTCAATCCACATGAACACGTCTGGTGCAGTCTGTACTTGGCGTCAATTCAGGTCCCCCCCCCCCCCCCCCCCCCCCCCCCCCCCCCTCGCTCAGTTGCTTCTTCTCATTTGATCTATTTAATTTATCTTTGTAATTAACCATCATAATCATAAGAATTTGCTCATCATTTTTGATTTAAGATTTTCATCCACCTTATGATAGCATTGTGTTTCAAGGCAATGAGTCACGTGATTCCCAGAAAACCACCGTCCTCTAGCTGGATATTTGCTTTCGTTTAAAATTTTACATAAGATCCCTCTAAATTTCTTACACTTTGTGATTACGATAGAAGTCCTTTCAGTCAACAAATAGCTCTCTGAGTTAATGTTAAAATTGATAGACCCAATTTGAAATTTAGATTATTCAATTCCATTCATCTTAAGCAATAAGCATTGCTTCATTTATTTCAGCTGAACTTTAAACCACAGTCTTTCTTTTCATTGTTTTTATTCCTTGACATTTTCTGTTCTTCCCGCATATTTCCAATGGCGCGTGTCTTTTAGATGTAGATACTATGACGTAATGCCCTCCGGATTCTTAATCAGTGATTGAAATCCGACTTTGTCCACTTGGCTGATTTAGATATATAAGGATGTAGTCCCGTTCTGGACATTTCAGTATATAACGTGGAGGTTCTCGCCATGTGTCGATACTGGCGTGACGTAGTTGTAATTGTTCTACTTCAGTATCTCCATGGATTTTTTGATTTAACGACAGCAAGTGCCGGTAAGAGTGAATAAGAGAGTATATTTCACAAATGTATGGAAACTTTTTATGTTTTGAAATAAATATATTTTTACTTTTCCTAGGGTATTTGACTTCTTTCTTTTTTTCTTTTTTTTTTAATAATACCAGTATATTTGTATATTTCTATCAAGCTTTTGGCCGCCTTCCTAGAGATTATCCATTCTTTCAATTCATGAAATATACTTGTTGAGTTCTGTAGCGTGAGGATTTTTTGTTTTGTTTTATTCTTATATTTTTTTTTCAATAATGCCATTAGATGATTCATTTACATCACGGCGTCATACCGATCTGTTAATTGTGTTTTATTCATTATATCAATTATGCGTCTTACATGTACTTTAGACCTGTAAGGAATTCCATCTAATGCAGATGTATGACACAATACAAGACCTGAAAATGAAGTGAAACCCAATGGCTGCTGTGTAATACAGAAAAGGGTCAAATATATTCAGAAATCGTTCAATAAAATTCCGCGAAGTTAATTCATTTCCTAGTCTCTATATTTGCTATAAAGACACCTCGCTTATCAAATTTCATAAAGTCATTAGTGACAAGTCTTTGATTAGTATATTGTATGAATATATACATTTTAAAGATGTGACTTTCCTCCTATGTTTTAAGGACCGTGGGGATCCGGGTTACCATAGGTCCTCAGTACCCCTTGCTTGTCATAAGAGGCGACTAAATGGGGCAGTCGGATGAGACCGCAAAACCTGAGCCCCCGTGTCACACAGCAGATGTGGTACGATAAAGATCCCTACCTGCTCAAATGCCGAGCATAGACATAAGTTTTGCAGCCCTTCATCGGCGTTAGTGACGTCTGTATATGAGTGAAAATTTCTCGAGCGGGACGTAAACAGCATACAACTTTCCATGGTTTTGCGCTTGAAATAGTCCCGTATTAAAGTGCGTCATTACAAAAAAAAAAAAAAATACGTTTCGTGTTATAAATAGTTGATTTTCATTTTAAAATGTCAAGTGTACTGTACACCAAGCCAATTTGATTTTTGAGTTTTATTATTATCATCGACCCTCAGTCTTTGATTTTTATTTAAAATTTTTTTTTATTTTTTTTTTTTTTTGTATTAGAGCAGCATTTGCTCTCGGGGGAAAAAAACTCTACAGTGGAGAATTATGTTTAAATTTTTACATTTTAAAGATTCGGCGTCGACAGATCGTTGTATTGAAAAAAACAAACCAAAACATAGAATAGATACCCCCAAATGGCATTATCACTGCGCTGTATGGTTTAAAAGTCACCATAAGCAAGGAATCCAGAATAAGAGTTATGGAACCTTGCGGAGCAATGAACGCTTCCCCACACATGAACTCTGTAACATTTTCAGTTATACAAAAGAGTGCATCATTACAATTACAGATAGTTATTTTTTAATCATGATCCCTTTGAAACAATTTATCACAAAGGTTAAAAGATTTTTTCCTTGGTGGTTGTTAATTAGTAATTAGCAGGGACATAGTAAACTAGTTTTCTATATAAGACGGAGTAGTCATCTAAATTTTCTGTAATATTATTTGTCCATCATAAAATTCTTTCACGGGATATTTATATAATCATGAAGACAATAAAACAACTGATGGGACTCCTTCGCTGCACTCCAGTATTACAACTGAAAAAAGACGATGACAACCCATTCATATTCAGTATTCATGTTTTTCAAATCAACTATTTTTTTATCAAATATAAATCACTTCCAATTTTTAGCGCAGTGCAATTCTTCATACAAAAGACCTTGATTTCTGCAGGCAGAGTATATAGCATAAAATGGGGTGGTTTCTTTTTGACAATCTGTGATTCTTGATTGTATTTTTGATTACGTGTTCATATACGTATTTAATAAAGACATTAACTTCACAGTCTACTCAGACCGCGATCATGAATTATGTAATATAAATGTACTTGTTATTCGACAGATTCAGCGAGTCTGCGCGCTAGTTAACCTGACGCGCACCTGCTTTTAATTTGAGAACAAGGTCACTGATGAAAATCTAAAAATACAAAATGTTTTCGTATTTATAGGAAATATTATAACAATAACATCAAATATGTTCCTTATATTCAGATTCAGACCGAGTAAGGTTAACTGGTAATTAACACAGAGTATTGTATTAAATAACAGTAAAGTACATTCAAATTTAGATTTTATGAACAACACAAGGTAAAGTATCTATCAATCTACAATCTTTATTGTCCTTCATAATGTTTGAAATATGCAATTATGTGATACTATCTGTCGTGCAGTGTGTTGCTATCTGTGATGTAAAAATGTGATCAAATACTGTACCGCTTTATGGTACAAAATAGTGATAAATCACGTGATACCATCTGTGATCTTTATTATTGAGATAAACTTTTTTTGTGGGTTTTTTTTTTCTGGTGGTTTTTTGTTGTTGTTGTTGTTTTTTGTTGTTGTTGTTGTTGATTTGGGGGGGGGGGGTTGGGTTGGGTTGGTTGTTTTTTGTGGTTTTTTTGGTTGTTTTTGTGGGGTTTTTTTCTTTTGTATTTTTGGTTGGTTTGTTGTTGTTGTTGTTGTTATTGTTG
>JAMZEH010000043.1:0-36926 GCA_024699665.1 Ostrea denselamellosa
TTTGTTCATTTTCATGGATGTTAATCTTTTGATTTCAAACATAAAAATGTAACCTAACCCCCCCCCCCCCCCAATCAAGGAGTAAGGACCCACCTTAAAATAAATGAAAAATTCTCAACGCATCTTTCATTTCGGCCTTGTTTGTCGACTTTGAGTTTCCAAATCGTACCATTATTGTATCGGTTGATTGATTATGTATTGTTTAACGTCCAGTTCCAGAATTTTTCACTCATATGGAGACGTCACCATTACCGGTGAAGGGCTACAAAATTTAGGTCTATGCTCAGCGCTTATGGCCTTTGAGCAGGGAGGGATCTTTATCGTGCCACACCTGCCGTGACACTGGGCCTCCGATTTTACGGTGTCTTCCGAGGGACCGCCTCGTTTAGTCGCCTCTTTTCGACAAGAGGGGGTACTGAGGATGTATTCTAACAAGCCGGATCCCCACGGGGCTATTGTATTGGTTCGTACTTGTAAGCAGTGTTACAAGGTATCGTTTCAGCCTTGAGTATCAATCTTGTGTTTCTAAATCGTACCATTACTGCATGTAATGTACCGGATCTTTTCATGTTGTTTTGTCTTCTAAAACAGTAATCCAAATACAAAATGTCTTCGATTTGAAAACTCAAGGACGACACGAACGAAAAGTTTATACTGTTTTCAAAACAGTACGTCATTCAAATCCAATTCGTCAAGATTAATTAATGTACGACTTATCTTATCGGGTTCAAAGACACTTGGGACATGGATCATTTCACCGGTCGTGGTAGCTCAGTGGTTAGAGCGTTCGCTTCGTAACCGGAAGGTCGTGAGTTCAAGCCCCGCTCGTGCCATGTCCGCGTCATACCTAAGGCGAAAAATAGGTAGTGATTGCTCCTTCGTCAAACGCTCGGCATTTAGAAGTGAGAAGCCCGGTCGCGGTAGTTTGGTCGTTCGCTTCGTAACCGGGAGGTCGTGAGTTGGAGCCCCGCTCGTGCCATGGTCGCGTCAAACCTATTGTTTGTTAGTTTTACGTCCCGTCGAGAATTTTTCACTCATATTGAGACGTCACCAGCTGTAGGTGAAGTACCACAAATTTAGACCTATGCTTAGCGCTCAGGGCCGTAGCAGTGAGGGTTCTTTAACGTGCCAACGCCTACCGTGACCTCCGTTTTTAAGGTCATATCCGAAAGACCCGTGATTCTCACTTCTAAATGCCGAGCGTTTGGCGAAGGAGCAATCACTACCTATTTTTCGTCTTAGGTTTGACGCGGCCATGGCACGAGCGGGGCTCGAACTCACGACCTCCCGGTTACGAAGCGAACGCTCTAACCACTGAGCTACCGCGACCGGTTTGTGGTGATGACAAAGCGTTGTGGCAATGACATCATGTTGTGGTAATGACATAATAAAAAGACTGTACAATGATAATGCTCAAATAAACGTGTTTAATGATATTAATTACTTAAATGCAACAGCTAAGAACATCAAAGGAGATGATAATGATCATAAGAACAGTGAAATCATGAATGAACGTCTGAAAACAATTCAACAACATGTTGAAGAAATTGACTACGATACTGATCAAACAGTGTCAGGATTACAGATCTAATGCCTCTGTAACATATTCCCATTCTGACTTGGAGAGCTGAAAATGTCTGGAACCGACACTAGCTGGTTGTTCAATAAACATAATTACATCCTTGTGGTCATACCAGAGCAGATCCTCAATCATTGGCCCAAAATCGGTTAAGACCAATTCTATGCATAACCTTCACTTGGACATCTGTTGCGTCTACATTTTGCACAATGCCGGGGTACGGCAGCCCATCATAGCGTACAACACACCATTTTCCCAGTTTACTTTCGTCTAGGCATGATTCAACCTCATCATGTTTACCAGATGGTTTCAGTACTGTTGATCCTCCCTCAACAGTGAACTCTCTTACATCAAAACAGCTACATGGTTGATCTGAGCAAAAACAGCTCAGAATCCTTACCCTTAACGACCTCAGCCTGCTAGTCTGAACCTGAAAGTACAATGTGTAAATTTGTAATCAATAAACTATTAAACTATGCAAGAAATAAATATCTTATTTTGTTCATTTGTTCCTAATTATAACTCTGACACAACGCATATTTTCGAGAGAAAAAAAAATCTGTTTTACTTTTTCCTGAATGGCTTATAGCATCATGGAAATGTTAGAACATTTTTATTTTCAGATGTCTTCACCAGATAATTAAATATAACTGACTACAGCTCACCTTCCCAACCCCATCTTATTATATGTATGTATTGTTTTTAATTGTGCCACATACCTGATGTAATTTCATAGTTCCTTGAATTGCTGGTAAATCTGACGGTATATGTTTTTCGACATTCTTGACATCGTTTTCGTCTACAAAATACAATTCCACTTTCAGTTTCTGTAGAGCAGAGTACATGGACTTTGCATCTACGATGCTCCCTCCATTTGAAACAAAGGAATCTGCAGCCCTTTTTACTGCCCCTCCTATGCCATCAGCTGGCCCTTTGCCATGACCGGCTTCCAAAAAGTTCCACGACCCTGACTTGAATCCACTTTCTAGATATAGAGTGCAAAATAGATAGAAGTCCTTTTTGCATCGATACTGTGTAGTTGGTCCATCACTTATAAAATGAACGGTGTCTGGGAGTTCTTTAGCACAACGCTGTGTAAAATCGGCTTCATGTGAGCCCTGATGGCAGCGGGGCCGTGTTTGTTGTGATCAGACATGGTGCAGAACGAAACATCACATCACTCCCATAATACACAACACCAGTGTGAAGTGTGACTTGTATCTGGCTGGCCCCAAAGTGGACGCTCTGTACTTCTTTATCATACTTACAATTGTAATTTTCGGAAGTCCATGTGAATGACAACCTGGTTGTCTTTCAGATTTTCCCTTAATCGTCTGAGAGTTTTATACTGGTGTCGTATATTATATACGTGGCGGCAAATTTTGGACATGTTTTCATTAAAGTCCTGGAGCAACGATAGAACTGAACCACTCTCTTCTTGGCGCACCGTCATTGATACTGTGGATATATTTTCTTCTCCGTCATCTCCCTTCTTAATTTTCTCTACCCGTCGTGTTGTCCATTTTTTCCAAGTCACTTGCAACCCCGAATCATGATCTTTTATTGGAACCTTTAACTGACCACATGTGTCACATTCTCTGAACATGCATTTTTGATTATCTCCACTGCCGCAAATTTGTGAGGTTAGGATGTTAACATCTTGTGTAGACCATATTTTCAAGTTGCTGAGTTTGTCTATCTGGTACTGTATGTTTTCACATTTGATGCAAAGACACGTTTCTCTACACTTTTCTGTAGGCTAGACGATCCAAAACGGTTTCAACTTGCAGAAAAATTAGTATGACAGGGAACTGGGGGGATTCTCGCTGTTATATTTAACAGGTATATTCACCAAACTGTCACTAAGATACCTCTTTTGCTTTTTTATTTTGTGGCGTGTTATGGTCTCTTTTTTGCCTGCTGTCGTGCAACTATTATCGTCTCGCTGCAAAATTGTTTTCACATTCATCTTTAGGTGTTCCACACGGCGATTTCGCTGTACTTTTCTATTATAGTCTATTCCTTCTCGAATTTTCCTACATCGGTCGAATGCGAATTGCTTGAAAGCAATTTTTTTCAACCGATACTTCCGAAGAAGTTTGGATGATACTACGTTTGCTATGATCTGTCGGTTTTTCAGACTTTTTGAGTTCTTGTATTTTTTTTTATGGTATTTACTACACTGTTGTGAAATACAAGAGTGCGTTTGACTTCTGTTACATGCTGTCCCCCTAAAAGTTGTTCAGTTTTCGATCTAGGAAAATCTGTAAACTTTCGCGCATTTTTTTTTTCATTCTTTGTAAACGTTTCTTGTACTTTTCAGCTCTTCTTTCCACCGAAGCAAGTTTTACTTTCATCTTTTTTATTTCTCGATATGCTTTGGCTCTATCTTTTCGAACCTCTTTCCTGCCTCATGTTGTGCTGGTGTCTGGCCTCCTTTCTATCGTTCCTGTTGGGGAATTGGGAGATGTGTTCGTGCGATTGACCGCGTCTAATATGATTTTATCTTTAATTCTCTTGTTTCTTTGATTCTTTCTCCATACTCTCCTTTTACCCCTTTTTTCTCTTTCGGACAGATCCTCGATTCCTTTTATGTCGCCATTGCTTTTTCTTTTTCTGTATCTTTCTCTTTCTTTTTCAAGATAGCTGTTGTGTCTCTCTGGGTCTTCTTTTTGACGTTCCCGCCATCTCCTTGACCTTTCTGCGGAAGTAAGTGGCATTGGTTCGATTTAATAGCTTTGATAACTAATTTAAGATGCTCTTTTGTTTTTTCAAAGCAATCGCGGGCATCACATACAGTTTTTTGCCCATAGATCAGCGGTATTTTCCGTGTATGGAATCGTAACTAGAGTTAATAATTCTATTTCAGATTTGATAGTGAGCTTCTCTGCTGCTGACAGCCTTTCTTTAATTTCCAGTTCTAATTGTATATCCATGCCTAAAAATAAGATTTTTTTTTTTTTACTGAAGTAAAACAAAATTTATTACAATCAATCTTATCAACAGGTAGTGTAACTAGTCAAACGTTGAGGGGGGTGGGGGTGTTAGAGTGGAGTTTATACATGACATTGGATAGATATGGTGTTGCAATAAAATATAATTCTAAATATGTCATTACCGAAACGTAAAAGTCATTACCGCACCATAGAATCTGTTGCGGTAATGACCGTTTCGGAAATGACATTTTCTTATTTTATGTGACATAGGGGGCTTCTGGGAAAGTTAATGGCGGGCATTTTTTGGCCTTCATCACATGTTTATTGTCTACTTTTCAAAGCGCATTTTACAAAGAGAAAACCACCAACATTAAATATGTAATCAACTGTTCGGTAATGACATTAAATAAATGTACGACGTATAATTACGATAAAAATATTACTTTTTAAAACAAACTCTTACCTCGACATTGCCAGCTTCTGCATGTTAGTGGAAATGGCTGAAGTAACAACGTCATACAAATTTGTGCTTACGTCACAGCGATCATTAACATGTTCAATGAAATCAGCATTGCGTTGCGGAAATGACATAAACATTCGGGACAGAATGTGCATTGATTTATTTCTTGAAATTTAAGAAAAATGAACATTTTTTATTACTTCTTTAAGAAAGTTTAAATCCCTCAGAAAATATGCTGACAGTGATTTTTTTTTCATAATCTAGATATATGACTTGTATATTTTTAAGGAACGATAAAGGGACATGGTTATGATCATCAATGTTTGATTGTAATGTCGCTCAATTTGGATGAATTTCATTTGAAATAAGATTATTATCGATATTTTATCAGTTAAAAAAGGATAAGTTTTTCCATCAACCAGGGCAATGTCTAAGCAAGTTTCGGGAATTTATGTATATTTGGTCAAATATTGCTGGGACATGGTTTGCTGCTGTAGTTAAATAACTGCCCAGGTCTAAATTTGTGGAACTTCACCTACAGCTGGTGACGTCTCAATACGAGTGAAAAATTCTCGACGGGACGTAAAACAAACAAACAATCAATCAATGTTACACCTAACCAACTATTCCAGGATTAATGATCAAGCAGACCTTTTTCACAGCAGGCAATTACTAAGTATATGTAATTGTATTTTCTACCTATACGGGATTATAACTTGCATGCATGATGCATTGGAAGGTGCTCACTGGAATCCATTACTTGGGTGATCATTTGACTAGCATTTTAAGAAGGCCAATTAATTATCATCAGCGAAACAGAATGTTAAATACGGTTTGAGGTCATTAATGCTCATATTCATCTTCCTTTAGACTTGCGCATGATTATTAATATTGTACGTTACCTCGTGTCAGTATTCAGTACTTGGACTGATTGATGATATGGGTAGTTGTACTTCGCGCTTCACAGCTTTTCTCAAGAAAATTGATCTCTAATTTTTAACCGTATAGGGCATGCTATATCACAAGAAGTTGAACGCGGTGGGGTCACTAAAGGGAGTTTAATAACACACATGGATCATGCAACACCCCCACCTTATTATTTTTCAGATTCTTACTCGATATATTTCCTTTCTATTACATGTAGTGAAAATTACGTTTTCAGCTGATTGTAAAAAGAATTTAATGTAATCACTGATAACTTTCTGGATGATCTCTAATGTATATTTACAAAACATAAGTAACAAAAAACATGTCGATCCCAGAACAGAAAAAATAAGGGGGGGGGGGGGTTGCATGATCCATGCCCCAAATGCATATGGGTTAACATGGTTTCATTGTAACTAATTGTAAATGTATATTTAAATCAATTCTCATATACTGTGCAGATATTATTCATTTTATCGGAAATTTCATTACACCCATCAGTAGTATAACACCCCTATATGGGGGGGTCAAATGAGTGCACTTTTGGGTCCTAGATGGGGGGGGGGGTCAAAGGAGTGCAGTCCTAGATGGGTGGGTCAACAGAGTGCAGTCCTAGATGGGGGGGGGGGGGGTCAAAGGAGTGCAGTCCTAGAGGGTCAAGTGCACGGTCTTATCTGTTTTATTCTAGTGTATATAGGGTTTTTTATACGAGGGTTTACGGTATATGCCTTAAGCTGTTTCCAATCAGTATCGATCGAGGCTGACGTCATAATAGAACGAAACGTCAGCTACTGTATTAAAACTGAGTGATAATCCAATGTAAAATCCTGAGTTAAAAATCCAATGTAAAATCCTGAGTTAAAAATCCAATGTAAAATCCTGAGTGATAATCCTAAAGAAAAAAAAGAGAGAGGTTTAAGTTTCAACATTTATTTAAAACCAATAAAACAATGAACAACATGAGAATCAGTCCAAAGTCTGTCAATAATCACAGTGTTTTAGTGCGGCTCAATTTTCGCTTCTTTTTAGGAGGTTCTTCACTTTCAGGGTTGAAGATTTCTGGAATGGGATAATCTCTGATAGGCGGAGGTTTACTGGTACGAGGTGTACTGGTCAAAGGTTTGCTAGTCGAAGGTTTGCTGGCCGGAGGTTTACTGGTCCAAGGTTTACTGACAGGTGGTTCTGGGTTAGATTTGTCTGCTAACGGATAGTCTCTTTTAACAGGGGGTTTACTTCCAGGCACCGGAGCCATGAAATCACTGAGTTCCGCATCAGGACAGTCTATAATCCAATGCCCTAATTGGCCACACTTGTAACAGGGGTCTTTTTCTTTGGTTTTTTTCTCAGTCGGTGGCGCCCAGCGAACATGTTTCTTTTTGTCTAAGTCCTCTAATTTTTTTAAAAGAATTCCTGTATGATTGACAATCTCATTGTGTAGCACATTAATTCGAGTCACAATGCCGTCCAGGGTAGTCGAGATCAAGCTAAAATCTTCTTTGGTCATAGGTTGCGCATTGTATAATCCCAACTCTAATCCTGTGACATCCTGAGTGTCTGGAAAATTAAATCCATAGCCAGGGTCTGTAAGATCTTCCCGATTAATTCCTAAGTCATTATTAATGATATTTCCTAAGCTTTTCGAAGCCATCTGAACCAAATCTAATTGTTTCTGGGTCATCTCTAAAATCAGAATGATCTCAATCACGCCCGCACTCGCTTTTTATACCTAGCTTTGTGGGTAATTCCAACGTCTGTCTAGACGCTACGTGTTAAAAAATCTGCTGACTCAACGTAGACCCTACGTTTGTTTATGTGTTAATAAAATCTGTTTACGTGTTAAAATCTGCTGGCTCATTGCCAGCTACCTATACCTCGCTTGACGCCAGCTGCGTACGTCTAAAAAAAAAGCAGTTCATGACGTCACAATAGACTGCATTCCAATCTGTACATGACATGAAAGGGGGGGGGGGGCGGGGCTTAACCACTTATGTTTTTTATGTATGTCTCTAAGTATCTATATCTATATCACTCTCTCTCTCGTAAAACAATATTCCTCTAAAAACACATTCCCTGAAGACGCCTGACATGGTTCTTTATCCCCGCCTATGTTTTAAAGAGGTCTCAGTTATCCAACTAAACTAAAATAAATATTTTTTAACGTCAGGTCGAATCCTTGACCTTCCCCTCCCCCTCTTCAAATCCTCTTATTTTTTGCTGAAGGCCTTACCCTACTCTATTAGGGTAAGGGTGTCTTTCCCACTCACCCCCGGGATCAGATTCTGAGCTGTTTCTGTATTTATATTATTACTAAACAGTCTAAAAACCTTCAACTTCTAAGATCTAAAAACACAAATCCGTCATTTTGACGTTCGCCATCTTAACTGAGTCTGAGAAGCTAAGGGATGTTTTCTTTTACGGCCGCGCTTTGACGTTATATACTAACGCGCAGCGCTAGTCGCGTTACTGGTTACCCAGCACAAACATTTTGAAAACATGGCGGACCGTGACCCTATCCAATACGTGATAATGCAAGGATTTCAGATGCGGCTCCAAATGGCCACGTATATCCAGCGGAATGGCCAGTGGGTGAGGGAACAAGTGACCACCCTAGCCACTTTCAACCCCATTGATGGCGAGCTCATGCAAGGGCTAGTGAATCGGCAGAGGGAACAAGAAAGGAGGGCCAGACGGCAGACCCCTATGGGCCAACGACCCCTTCGCAGGAGACGAGCCCCACCGCCACCCACGCAGTCAGCAGGGAGAGACCCCCCCCATTCGAGGTGGAATTAGAGCCCACCCCCCTCACCAGCAGCAGCAGTGATTCAGACGCCCCCCCGGCGTATACGCCAGCCTCGCCAGTCGGAACCCCACCCCGACAGCCCTCCACCAGCCAGACTCCGCCCAGACAGGCCATCATACGCATAGCGCCACCTTCACCCCTCCGGCAGCAGCAAGACCAGCAGGTGCCAGCCACCCCCCGGCGACCAACCCACCCTCCTGCTAAAGAACCAACCTGGGGATTACGCTGCCCTATGCGGAAGATTACCTGTCCTGTCTGCCTCCAGGAGGGGGTGAACAGTAGTATCCTGTGCATTGGGTGTGGGCAAAGACCCGCCTGCGCCCAGTGTGTCGTGTTCATAGAGGCTGGCCGGCATACCCGGGGGACGGTGCCCCCTATGCCGCTTTTCGGCCCTATAAAGATCAAAGAAAAACCAAACGGCCCTTTTCAGGGCCACCATCTCTTTTGAAAAGACACTGAGTATTACAACCTAAGAAACATATTTTTATTTTTATATTTATTTTTATATTATTTTTATTTTTATATTTATATTTATTTATATTTTATTTTTATTTTTTTTATATTTATATTTATTTATATATTTATATTTATTTTTATATTTTTATTTTTATATTTATTTTTTTTTTTTTTTTATTTATATTTTTATATTTATTTTTATTTTTATATTTATTTTTAATATTTATATTTTTATTTTATAATTGATAAAAGACCAAAACACCCAGAATACATTTTTTCATGTTTAATCACAATCAACACTTGTTTTTGATAATGATAGGCAAAATCATGAATGAATTGTTCATAATGAGGCCAATAACCTCCCGCTAAGCCACAGCCAATGTTCCAAGGAAACGCGATAGTCTGGTAAGGTAAAGTTCCTAAAGTATGTAAACATTGTTGAAACCATAATTCTCGTTGTTCACGATCATCCGCATACACAGGGAGACGCTGAGTGCCACGCCCATAATCCCATTGCGCAAAAAAACAAATCACATCTGGCTGATTAGCCATAATCTTTAAAGTGCCTGGAATTCCTCGATCAACAGGTATAGCTAAATTTCTATGTCCTACCGGTCTCCGAGACGCATACACATTAGCCCCAGGAAAATGGTCAGCAATACTTTGACTTAATCCATGAGGTTTCACTGTTAAACAATTACACTGATGTACAATCGCTTCTACCGTCACCTGAAGTAAATCGCCGTGCACATAAGTCACACTCATGATGTACTAATTTCCCACGGGGGATGTACAAATCTCACACTGACAATCTTGATACTGTTCTTCTTCTTCAGGAGTTAAAGTACAAAAGGAGCATTTACAATCTAGCCAACGTTCACCACTTTTCCCACAGATTATTAACGGTATAGGGTAGAACGGATGTTTTACTTTTTTTATAATGAGGCGTTCTTTATTTAACATATTTTCTTTTCGGCAATGATAACACGTACATTTCCAATAAGGTTCTAAAGTATACCCACAGACCACAATGTCATTCACAAATCCATAACGTTCGGGCATAATGTACAAATGTCACACGCACAATATTGATAACGTCCTTCTTCTTCGGGGGTCGGAGAACAATAAGAACACGTACAGTCTAACCAGCGTTTTTGACTATACCGACAGATGATATACACCATTGGATGAAATGATTCCGGGGTCCAACGTTGTTTCTCCAATGTATTTTCTTTTTTACAATGAAAACACCAACACTGTAACCAAGGTTCTCGACTATACGCACATAACAATCTCCCCTTAAAAAACATATATCTTTCCGACATGAACGTATTGTCTTTTTTACAATGAAAACACCAACACTGGACCCAAGGTTTTTGACTATACGCACAGATCAATCTCCCCTCTAAACACATGTACCGTTGAGACATGTTTAATTATTAACTCTATAAAATTGCTTACACGTGCCTTGTCTAGACAAGAGGTTTAAAATTAGATGTTTGATACTAAAATTAAATTTTATTTACAAGATGACTCTATAAAATCGCTTGCACGTGCTTTGTCTACATAACAGGTTAAAATTAGATCTTTGATACTAAAATTAAATTTTCTTTATTGACTCTATAAAATCGCTTGCACCTGGCCTGTCTAGACAGGAGGTTTAAAATTAGATCTTTGATACTAAAATTAAATCTTCCAGACAGCCAGTTCTTACGCCACAATCATCCTGACGTCACCTTCCTATATAAGCCACGCGCTTCACTGGTAATCCAGCAGCATGGGCGATCTGAGCAGACCGCCTATTGTGTCCCATGATTTCCCTCAGTCCGAGGACTGGGATGCCGAGATTCAACAAGACCCGAGGCCCCCTGGACACTTAGTGTTTAAGGGGGACTCGGTGCAATTTACTCTGTTTGTGAAGCCCGAGAAGCCCAAGAAAAAGAAGAAGAAAAAGAAGTCCAAGAGCCGCGGGAGTCGGGAACCCGACCCCGTCCTCGCGGAGATGGTTTGGATGGTGGAGGGCCGGCGTTTACAAGAGCCGCAGTGGGTTTTTTTTTAAGAGTTTCCCTTTAAAAAAAAACTCAGCCCTTTTCAGGGCTACCAAATTGTATGAAAAGATCCTAAATATCACAACATAAGAAACGTATTTTTTTTTTTTTTTTTATTGTGAACAACAATCATTTACAATTATGGAATACTATTATGGAATTATTCAGTGATAATATGGAATAATATGGACACCAAAATGGAATTATACTTATGTCAGGTAAGTCTCTATTTCATTTTATTCATACACCGACATTGACATGTCTGTCCGTGATGAGTTTTAAGTTTCCCAAAGGTGTCTTTAAACCATTGGCCTACATAATGATCGCGTTGTAAGGCGGTACCATGCCAAGGTAAAATCCAATCTCGGACTGTTTTTCTCCCTCGATGCCGTTGATGTAAATAATACACGCAATATTGTCCACACACATCCGTGTTCCAATCTTGATAACAATGCGTATTATACTGCCATTGAACTCCATGGCGCTGAATAAACTTTGTAATGTCTGGATGGGTGGGGGGTAATCCGTAAGAATCAAAATATTCAATGATAGGGCTATTCAAATACACACAGACCCAATGAGCTCCGGGTTGATCATGAGGGTCCGTATTAATGACCACTGCTTTTTGAGAAGGTAACATCTCAGGTAATACATCTCTAGGATACACCCCGCCAAACGAACGCCCTAAATCTCGAGATAAGACATCCCGCAATTGTTGAGTATCCATGTTAGTAATCAATAGCTACTTCTCGCTGTTTGTTAATTTCTAACAAATTGTCAAACACCGCATACACCACACAATTTAAAGTCGTGGCGAGATTCACAGCAAATTGTACTTCCACTCTTAAGTTGCCTGTTTGTATGAGATGAAATTTATCTGTCTGAGCTTCTTGATCTTTAGTGAAATCCACACACCAGATTGTGTAGCCCTTTTTATACTCTTCCAGGGTAATGTCCGGGGCCCAATCTTGACCTAATTTTCCTAACCCTTTATACAAGGATAAATACGATCGGAGATACTGATCGTCTGTGAAATTGGGTTCTAAAGGCCGGGTTTCCATCATTTCGCCATTAATACTAATTTCTAATTTCTTGACTTGCTGATTTTGGAAATGAAAGGGATTTTTAGTGCTATCTCCATTAAAAGCCGCATTATCTACAAACCCTACGACAATCAGTTTAGGCATCTGTCCTTGAAACAAGTGATCTGTGATTTTAGATTGAGTGCCAGTCGGAATGGTGAACGTTTTGACTTCCACGCGTCTTAAGGGATATTTGGCTGTCTGGGTATTCAATTGCTGATTGATGAGATTAATGATGGTCGGGGTAGGTTTTACTTTTCTCACCCATAAGACCATATTCTGAATGATCACTTTGCCACTACTGCCTGCATCGATCATCATGTAAAATTGAGGTCGAGCGCGATTAAATCTCAAACGCACATCGACCCCATTCGGCAAATATTTGTCTTGCTGACACAAATCCAGGTGTAAACGATCCATCAATACAATGACTTTACTGTTATTGATTTTTTCGTGACGTTTTCTTACTCCCGTATTCTTAGAATCGTCAGGGTAGACGGGGGTGGGGAGCATGGCATCAATAGTACAACGGTCAGCGACTACATCAAAAGTCTTAGCCGGCTGAGTCAGCGCTTCTAATTTGCATTCGTCCATGTGACCCGCTGTGTCTTTTTCCCACAAAGTACACGCTTTCATCTGGGTTTTCAGAGTCTTAGGACTATAAGACAGTAATTTCTCTAAGTAAGCTTTGTACGGATACGTATCCGTGCCTGGGGAAATCACTTTGCCATTCAGACTAACATCAATTTCACTGAACAGGGAATGTAAGATATTATTAATAGGTGTGGCTGTAGAATTAGCCCCTGTCAGAGCGTCTCCGTTTTCTTTGGTAAATTTAAACACCATCTGGAGATACGATTGAGATAAATCTAAATATTCATCACCTTGACCCTTAATCTCAAATTCAATAGGAGCCGTATCGGAATTGAGAGTACTGGAAATGGGATAATGTTCCATCCATTTCGAATCTTCTAAAGTCACATTGGTGGGAGGTACTTTAAATAGTTCTAAACTATCTGTCCCGCAAGCGCAAGATTCTCTGTGCATCATTGTGTGATGTGTGACTGATCGTGGTAAGCGGTCAAATGAATTCTCTTCTTTGGAAGGTCCCCTTTTTATACTTTTTTTTTTTCAGTCAAAAATGTCTACAGAGCGTTTTTTCATTTTTCGCTTCACGGGTGCTCTGGAAAGTTTCTTACCCTGAACAGGGCCTCCTCGAGCTAAAATGCGCTGTTTTGCCATTCCCGCTGTATGCTTAGCGGCTCGTAGACCATGGGTTTTCAGAGCCTCTTTGAGAGATCGCTTATTTTCTAAAACATCTAACCCGGTCTTAGCTGCTGCGGTCAAGGCTTGTTTAGCCCCTGTTTTGAGTAAATCCGTGAAAAACCCTTTCCCTTTTTGTTTTCTTTTTTTAGCCAAGGCTGGTCTCTTAAGAGCTGGGGTTTTAAGAGCGTGTCAGGCTTGTTTCTTAAGTGCGTGGGTGCCATGGGTCTTGAGAGCTTGTTTCAGGGATCGTTTATTTTCTAAGACATCTAACCCTGTGCGAACTCCGACTTTCATGCCTTGGCGGGCTCCTCGTTTGGCCAGCCCTAGTAATGTACTGTCCCCTTGTCGTGACTTTAATTTTTGTTGCAGTTTAGGCATGGCCATACCTGCTGTCTCTTTCACCGCGCGTACCCCGTGGGTCTTGAGAGCCTCTTTGAGGGATCGTTTATTTTCTAAGACATCTAACCCGGTTTTAGCAGCCGCGGTTAATACACTCTTAGCCCCGGTTTTAAGTAAATCCGTGAAAAATCCTCGGCCTTGTTGTACGCCTTCTTGATGAAGACCTACGGCTGTATTATAAATCCCTTCTAATAAATTAGGTATAAAGAAAGTTCCCCCCGTTTGGGTGGGGAGTTTCCCTAATAACCCCCCTACCACTTCCCCTATCACAGGTGCGGCAGTCTTAAGCACTGTTTTTAAGAGCCCACCCCACCCGTAACCTCTCTGGCGTACTAAACCTCGATGATACTGCATCCTGTTAAGACTGAGCCCTGGGGTCAGTTAGACCCGCTTTTTATACTTTTTCCTCCCCCCTCTCTTTTTCTTTTTCCTACCACTCCCTCCTTGTACGGCTCCTGCAATAGCACTGGCAATGATAGGGAGGAGAATGGTAAAAATGCCATGCCCTTTCTGGCGCCGGAGTCCTCGATAGTACTTCATGCTTCAATAGAGTTTACGAAAATGAAGTTTAAGCATTGATCTCCCATTTAAAAACCCTACAGGATCTCCTAAAGATGTCATGATGTGTATGTCGACAGTATCAAAATGTTTTTTACTCAGTTTCAAATATTCAGCTCGAATAGGTTCCCAGCGGGCTTGTTGGTTATCTTCCCGTTGCGTGTCACAAGGCACAACTCTCATTAATTTCAATTCATTAGAACCCACTATCTGAGGATCAATGATATCACAATACACATACATTGATTTCAGATTGTCATATAAATCGATATTGGTATTAGCCAGATAATTCTCATTAATCCATTTGGTCATAGGGTCCTGGGGAAGAATGAGGCTGTCACTGGTCATGCCTAGCTTGAAGGCTAACGTCTTAGGGAAACGAATGCAGAGAGGGGTTTCTCTTAATTTTTTCCCCTTAAATTGATACTCGACCCGATGATATTTAGTACAGTACACTAATTTCATTTTACCCATATTAGCCCCTAAGGTATTCCATAATTTACTCAGGGTTCTTTCTAAGCCTTCATTGATTTCTTCAATTAAACCTAAAGAGTTCGTCTAAGACCCGGGTCTAAAATGAATGCGAATAATTGTGGAGGGGAATAAACTATCTCCACCCTCATTGTAATGTTGCCACTGTGTTAAATTCCAAGGGACAAACACTTGTGTTTGAGCAAAAGTTAATTTCCCTAAAATCTCGGTGCTAAATCGACCCCATTTAAAAGTATTCGGATCTCGGATCAGCGGTACATAAGGCTCTGGAATGAGCACGTCTACATAAGCTTCGGTCTGTGCAATGTTTTGTAAGGAAGTCGAGTACATCATTTTGGTTAAGGCCACTTCCCAATCTCCATCCGTTAAATCCAAGGCTTGGGGTAACAACGTTTTAAATTGAGCTCCCGTATTCTTAGGAAACGAGGCCTGAGAGCCATCGCTAATGAGAGTCATGTAAAACCCTTCACGTCCAGCCATGATTCCTTAAATGAGGAGAATAACACTAAGTCACTTCTATTTATACTTTATTAAAACATACATTATAATACACAAAATGGTCAGCTGAATTCCAATGTAAACAGTACGTGACGTCACAATTAGCGGCGAGACAAGTTTTCTGACACCATGGGGCGTCGCATCACTAAGTAATCTTGACTACCCCAACAATCTGCGATACTATATCCTTTTTTCATGGCCTCTTGAAAATCACGGAGACACTGTTGATCCTTGTCAAACCATTTACTTTTCATCCAAGTCCAATCTGGTTCGTGTTGGCGTGATTTTAATCCCCAACAAGCTCTGACATTCCACCGATATTCTGTGTAATTTCCTAGTCTGGTGATATAAGGGGCTAATCCATGGGGTACGTGTAGACGCTTGTACAAGTACACAGGTTTGTCACGCGATTTTTGCTCATCATAATCCATTAAACACAGTAACTTATCTGAAAACCACATACTTTTCTTCTGCCCCTCAATTTTCCAGGCGTACTCTTTGCTAGCCATGGCGAACTGTGGGGCTGGAAAGGGGTCGCTCTTGTTTTATACCCCCCGCATGCATCTGCGGACTAGGCATGACGTAACCCACCAGAGAACTCAACGTGACCATCCAGAAATCGCGATTGGAATCCCCTAAGGCTAACATGACCACTGACGTAATGATGATGGTTAAACACATGAATAATTGAGCAAAATACACAATTTCGGCTCGAGGTACTTTTTCGCCTAAGAATTTCCATTGGGTGAGGGTAGAATGAGATTCGCTTGCGGAATCCATGAATCAAAACTAGGGGGATATCCTTTCCACCGGACTTTGACTTCTGAAATGACTTTTTTACCTACGCGCCGCTTTTTATACCCTAAGATCTCCGCCACTTCATACACATCATCTTTTTTATACACTTGTTGTAATTCTTGAGGATAAAAGGTCCCCTCTAATTCTTCCCCGTGATCATCTTGAATTCTATAGAGGTTTTGTTTAGGTACT
Organism: Ostrea denselamellosa; assembly: GCA_024699665.1. NCBI lineage: Eukaryota > Metazoa > Mollusca > Bivalvia > Ostreida > Ostreidae > Ostrea > Ostrea denselamellosa. The sequence goes on from JAMZEH010000043.1 coordinate 16,489, forward strand.
TTTCTCGAAATGGTAAACAGCTCTGTAGTCCAATTTGGTAAATACCCCTTGTCAAAAGTGCGTTTAGCTTTACTAATGCGTACACGATCTCCTACATGTAAGGGGGGTGGTGAGGCTGTTGTCTGTTGTCCGTACAACGTTTTCCATACGTGTAAGACATTCTTCTTATTGACTTGAGCCGGCGTTCTCTGAATACTGCGATGATAGGAATGATTGTAACCATACACTAAATCAGGTAACACATCGACATACCGTCGTGTTTTATGCCGTGTTAAATATTTCCACATCCGGGCTTTCAGAGTGCGTTGAAAACGTTCTACAATACTCGCTTTGATGTCTGTATTACGCGTGGTGAAAAAATGAATGTTTTTAAACGCTTGACGAAATTGTTTATTGGTAAATTCTTTGCCTTGATCGGATTGAATGCGGACAGGTCGCCGTCCGTCTCGGAAAATGGTTTGTAACCCTCGTATCATTTCAGGCCCTGATTTTTGTTTTAAAGGCACCACCCAGGCATATTTAGATAACACATCAATGGCACACAATAAAAACGTATAGCCATCCTTGTCTTTTTTCACAGTAGACACATCCGCTAAATCCAGTTGCCATTGTTCATCTATATCAGTCACTCGAGTTTGTTGTCTCTTAAATTTCCGACGTATGGGTTTATGTAAGGTATAAGTATCTTGTTCTTTGAGCCATTGACGAATCTGAGCTAGAGTAATCTTGTGTCCTAATCGCCGCACGTGACGATATAAAGCTTGTACACCTCCATACCCTGTCTTAGGATTATAATACAAGTGTTGTAAGATCTGTTGTGTAGATTTCTTTAGGTGGGTAGGGATAACCATCCCGTGATATCTCGTGAAGTCTTTTTACCTTTTTTCTTGTATTTAGGGGTGGAGGCTTTTAGAGGGGTTCCATACACAGAATGATCTTTATCAAATACACCCTCATCTATCAATTTAGGAGTACTGATTTTTCCCGGTTGGTCCATGGCTTTTATAACATCGCGATTAGTGATATACCCTTTGGGCACATTCGTTTCTTTTAAGGCTTGAGTAAAGTGATGTAATCCTGTAGGCGGATCCCGATATTTCAGGGGTTTTTGTCTCTGAGATTCACTGACTAAATCCACGATATTAGAATCAGGTATTCTCTGTCCTCGATAACTGATTTCTCCTTCCCCATTCCAAGTCAACACTTTAGATTTCTTCAGGTGATTTAATAATAACCCCGCTTTCTTTTGACCTGGTTTACTGACACTATTAATAATCTGTTCTTCTAACTCAGGGGTCTCAGGCGCGGTCACGTCAGGGGGTGGGTGAGAGCGGGGTCGAGGAGGGGGTGGAGGAGGAGGTTGAGAAGTATTAGGGTGTCGAGCTTGTTGTAAATATTGGCGATAGCGGCGAAGTTCATGCCCATATAAAGCCACTTTTTCTTCCGGGGCTAAATCCTCGCGATGTTCAATGTTATCTAATTGATCCCGTAACCCTAGAGTGGATTGAAATTCAGGAGGTTTAGGTAATTTTCCTTTCAGTTCATTTAACATGGCTTCAGGCACTAACACCATCTTACGACTCATGATTTAAGCAGTAAGGCTCGTCGTTTTTTTACAGGTTGAGGTTGCACAATGCGTCTCAAGATGTGTTTCAGAGGACAGAGTTGACGCTTCTGATGGGGGGTGAGCGGAATCACGCCTTTTAATACATTGTACACGACCTCACAAATCTTTAAAATACAATCATTCGAACAATGTTTTAAGATCTCTCTCTTTAAGGTCATCGAATAATGAGGAGTGGCTAGCGTTTGTAAGAGACATACATGAGGTCTTAATCGAGATTCACACTTCTTGGTGTGAGCCATGGTGCTGAAATGAAGGTCTGTGGACAGGTCTCCCCCTTTTTATAGCTTTTGTTTTTTTAATCGGGTTAGAAACTGAGCCCGTCCTTTATGCACGGTTTCTTCATGATGATCACGACTACTTTTTAAATTAAATTGTAGAGGACAATACCCACATTTATATTTTTCTTTCGGTGGGGCACTGGTTAAGGGGGTAAAACGTGACAGACCTCCAAAGGCTTGAGTAAAGCTAGGTAAGGCGGTATCCGGAGTTCTGGAACTGCCTATAGGACCCCGCATAGCTCGCTCCATTTTCTTTTGAGCTAATCCTTGTTTCAGATCGGCTAAGGTTTTGGTTTTCTTAGACAGTTTAGACAAGGGTATTTTGACCATCAGTTTAGGCGTTTTCTTCACGGGGGGAAATTTAGCAAAGCGTAAGAGATGGGAAGGGACAGGCTTGCTTTTAGGATCGGGAGTCTTACGGTGAATGATCAGTTTAGGCACTTTCTTCGGTTTTTGGGGGGGACTTTTCTTTTTTCTTTTCTTAGCTAGGTTTAAGAGGGATGCTGGTAACACGCGTGTTTTCTTTGGGGGTTTCCTTTTTCGTTTTTGTCTTGTTTCCAATTTGAATAAATGACGAATGATGGTGCCCCCTAAGAACCCTGCACCCCCACGTTTTAAAATAGCTTGTTTACGCTGTTCCTCATCCGCATGCTTATCGGCAATGATAGCCAAATCCTGCCGATGTCCTTGGATAAATTTCTGAGTGAGTTTATTGATGGGTAAGATTCCCCATAATAAATTTTTAGCGCCCATAGCAAAGCAATTCAGTAACGCTTTACGTCCTAATTCAATGAGCTGGGAGCGCTGCCCTGGATCTCGTTCATGCTGTAAACGGCGTAAGGTTTTGACTAATTTACTCTTAGGTGTGAGTCTACCCATGATGACAGGTGAGTGTCAACTGAAAGGGTGTAGGGTTACGAACTATTATTTATACTCTAGGCATGTGCACGGCTAACGTGGAAAACAGCTGACTTCTTAATCTTAATTCGTCGGGGGTCTGAGGACTTAAATCGACCAGTAAATACCCGTGAGGCTTATTGGTGGCTTCCTCATAAGCCCCCCGTAAATAAGGCATTTGTAATTGTCGGCTTAAGACTTCAATCTGTGATTTATCTCTGGGATTTTTAAATAAGACCAGATAATGCGCATTTAAACTGATGGTTCTATGTTGCACAGCTCGATCAAATAGATTTTGGGTGATGTAAATGACACTGGTATTACGATGATGGGCTTTACGGGTAAACCAATCTACAATAGATTCTATGGCTTTACCCCCCCCCCCCCATCATATCATCAAAAATGAGTAAATGGCGAGTGCTGAGATCCGCCACTAATTTCTCATCATCGGAAGGGATATTATGAATAAAGGTCACAGACTCTTTTAAAGATTCATAAGCGGGTTGCCATTCTCGATAACACCATACTATTTTTTCAGGTGGGGGCGACATCCAGTGTGTGTTATGTACCAGTTGTTTCACAAATTCTGTTTTACCGGATTTAGAGGGACCCGCCACCACCATGGTAAATTCATGTTTCAATTGAAACGGAGCTAGTGTCTCGTACGTATACATCTTGTGAAATGAGAGAACTTGGAAACTCACATACATATTTATTAACAAGAAAAAATACGAAAAGTTTCTAATACACTTTGTCTACAAATAGGACATTGTTCCAGTCCTGCCGCACACATAGCACAAGCACATAAATGTCCACACGGTAAAAAAGCAATTCTTAATTCTCGTTCTAAACAGATATGACATTTCTGAGTACACTGATGATTGCCATCGGCGTTGAGGGTTAAATCTCCCCAGTCTCGATCACTGTCTTTGACTCTAGCATACGCGTTAAACACTTGTCGCACCCATTTGATACTTTTATTACTCAGCAGGTAGGCACAATGGGGACTCCAATAAGCATGTTCTATCCAGGGATTGTCTTGAGGTTCCCAGTGATTAAGACCTACGCCACAGTGAAAACAGCGCACCACATCCCCGAAGTCACGGTAATAGAATCCCGCTTCAGCAATAGTAGGTAACAACTGTTTTAAATGATCAGGGGCTTCTTTAAAGGACTGGTCTCGGTCCAGGACTCGAGCATAAGCGGTCACTATAGGATAGCGTAGTGATCCGCATTTCGTCATGGTGAGCGACTAAGGTTATGATTCTGATCCTTGTTTTTAATACCCATAGGGGAGGGTGTCATAATGACGTATACGTTGACGTTTATCATAGACCATTCGGTATTTTTTCACTAAGGGGAGAGTTCGCACCTGATGTTGACGTGTTCTTTGAATAAAGTGTGGGTAATACACTTGGACTTCCTCTTCCTGTCCTTTTAACATTTTTTCTAAAGTAGCCAGAGATACAATCTGAGAGGCTCGGTAATTCAGAGTCAATCCTTTGACTTTACACATGGATTGTCCCCCTTGGGTCTCGTAAGCATAATTTTTAGGCCCTCCCGACATGTATTTCACAATGCGGTCCCCATTTAATTCATCGGTCCACCCCCCTAAAATATTGAGGATAGTAGGATTAAATTGTCTCTCGTCGTGTTGATAAATGATACTGTCTGTATCAAAGTACAGGACACGATCTCCCAAGGGATATAAAGTCTCGTACAGATGTAAACGGGCATGAGCCGTGGTAAAACAAGCTAAGACCACGTTACCAAAAGGACAGTCTTCCAGAAATTCTTCTTTTTCTTGAAAATTAATTAACATCATATCTGTGTCAGGATGGTCTCGATTTTCTAATTGCTCGACTCCTTTAATGTCTAACGTGGCATCTCGTAATTTTTCCTGTAATTCTTCTTCGGTGAGATACTGAGTTTTAGTTAACTGTAAGCGTTGAGCAAATTTTCCCCATAGACAATTCAAAAAGAGTTTAGCAATAGTACGGCGAATGGGATTTTTCTCAATATCGGGTAGACTCATCACAATCCCTTCCCGGCGCCGGATCTCTTCGATGTAATCTTGTTTTTGTTGGTCGGTTTGACAATCCTTAGGAAATCCTGACGCTTCTTGTTTAATTTTCAAAAAGGTATCAATATACGATTGAAACAAGGTCTGACTACTCTGGGGAAAATGCCACACTTCATAAATGCGATCGAGGCGATAGCCGAGCTCTAGAGCTTTGTGTAATTCTACAGTCACCCAGGTGCCTGTTAAACTGCGTTGTGCGTCATGGTGAGTGCAGCGATCGTCAGGTCCTAAGTCGCCATGTTCGGCACAGGTTCGACATAAGGGAAACAGTAATTTTCCTCCCGTCATATAAGGTAACACAGGGTGATACAGGCCTCGAGGGGGTAAAACACGACAATGAATCAGCCCAAAGTACTCTCTCACATCGGCGAAATGACTAGTAATCACTTGGGGGTGGCCGATAGGAAATGGTTTGTATTTCAGTACGTAAGGATACAGGGAACACACATCCACATATCGCATATCCCCCTCCTCGCAATACAAGCGCGTGGCATTCGTTCGACCCCCGTATAAAGCATCTCGTGGATTTAAGGGGTCCTGAATATCTAAGGTGTGTAAATAGTCTTGTATGGGAGGATTCTGTTGCACTTGATGATCAAACTCGTGTTCCCAGATGCTGATCACTGTATAGCCTTGACCCTCTAAGTCACTGGCTCGTTTTAAAGTCTGTTCGTATAGGTCTTGATAGGTGTATTGAACTCGATGAGGGTGCGTTTCCGTGACTAAATTGGGATAACAATGAGGGCAACCATGCCAGTAACATCCATAAAATTCGTACACAATACGAGATTCCTCGTCGTACCCGTCTACGGTATAAGACCCTAAAGTGACTTCACCCCCGTTTTTGGCATGGCGTATGTTATGATGTTGATGTTCTAACCAGGCCAGCCATCGACAGGCTTTGGCTGAGTAACGACGGGCGGGGGCATACCCCAGATTAGGAATGATAGCAATGGTTTGTGGGGGCATGAATCCTCGTCGATAAGCTAGATTGGCTGTGCTAGCAAACGTAATCGATTCCTGAAAGGGGTCGACCGAGACCAGAGCAAAGAGAGTAGATTTAAATTGTGCACAACACCGCCTTAAAATGTCCACGTCTGAGATACAATAAGCGAGAAATTCTTTCTGAAAATCAAACACTTTGCCTTGTTGTTGATGGTACCAGGTATAGAAAGCGTCACGATTCGTGGTCGACATATCGTCAGGGTTATAGTACTGCGCAGGTGGATAAGGCCCTATATAGTTCTGGTTTTGTTCCGTATTAAAAAAGTGAGGAAAATAACCTTTCTTTAATTCTGTTAAACCGAAAGCAGCGGGCATCTTAGCGAGGGCCAAGGGAAGAAAATTGTAGGAATCAATAAATTTTACCCCCAATACTTCCATGTATAAGACTTTACTCCCGTTGAGAATGACTGTGGGTTTGATACAAGCCGTGTGCACCAGATAATTTAAAATGAACTGACCATCGTATCCTTTGAAATTGTGCGCAATGACAATAGCTTCCTCGTGCTTGATTTTCACTCTCCCTTTTTCATTTGTCTGGGTTTGTAATAACCATTCCAAAAACTGTTTTAAAGTGTCCGGTCCTTGAAAAATGAAACGGCGTTGCACTCTAAACCCTTGACAGTATGGACACGGAATATGAATATCTAAAGTGTCACAATGTTGACACACACGTTCGGCCACACAGAGGTTAGGGGTATGAATGCCATGTTCCTGGGTACATTCGAAATCGTAATAAATATACAGTTTTACATCCTGGCGGGATTTAGGTCTGGGTTTCTTTTGTACAAAGCAATGATGTGGCGTGTGAACGAGTGCCTTACAGATGTTGCAGCGTATTTGACCTCCACAGGCGTGTCCTTTCAATAATTGCTTGGACATCCATTTCTGGCACTGGTGACATCGCCCCATTAAACTGCACACTGTGGTAGTGGTCTGGGGACTGTAGGGTTTTAAATGCGTCTGGTAACACGTCGCATTTCTGAACATGCCATGGCAATGAGGGCATTCCGTATAAGTACCGTCTGAGACACAGGGGGTCTCTGCTAAACAAAACGAACATCGATAAGGACAGACTGTACGATGCTCTTGGATGTGACTATAACCCACATCACAGTAATATTTATGCTCTGTGACTCCCGGCATGGATAAAATGGCATCGTAATGACCATTATCTAATAAAACGTTTAAACATGAACCGTTTCCCCGTCCTTTATAGAGAGGCTCTAATCGTAGTCGCTGTGTATTGACTTTAAATTGAAATATTTTCAATCGATATTCAGGACTTAAGACGTGTTGTAATTTCTCCCACTCGTGAGGCCCACAAGACTGATGAATATCACACCCCGCTTGTTGCATGAGAGACAGGGCTTGACGTTTTTGATCGAGCGAATCGTGATCTCCTTTTCTCATTCTTAACCATTTTTTCTCCCATTCGAGGTCTGGAGATTTTTGACTGTAGCAACGCACCACGACAATGGCTCGAGGGAGACAGAGGGAATCCTGGGGGTTGTGAATGCGCACGATCGCTCTCTTAGAGGTCTTGAATATCTCCTTATCGAGGTAAAGATGTTTTGTCTTTTGACCACCACTCCCTTGAGGATATTTCACATGGAAAAAATCCAGCTGAATTGACCCGTCCGTGATGATGAATTCTTTCTTGGATTGTTGTACACTCTCGATTTTATTTAAAATTTTGTCCTCGTTGAGGTTTTTAGATTGAGTAAATTCTACCCAAATGTCAGAATCTAAAGAGGGGTGTCGAATGTTCAGTCGTACATAATCATTGGGGTTACATTGCATTTTTTCTTTGACATTTTTTAACATATCTCGAAATAAACGATGAATGAAATGGGTATTTTCTTTCTCGGGGAGAGGTTTAAATCCCACATTGTAGACATTCTGTTGCACTTTGAATTTCCGTGATTGTCGAGAGCGATTTAATTGAACATAATAATACTCGGAAATGACTTTTTTCGGTCTGCCTTGGCCCTGTTGTATTAATCGCTGCGCATTGTCTCGGCGGAGTTGTAATTCCCGTCCTCGTTGTAAATACAGTTGATGATTTAAATAGTTCAAGCGTTGTTCTATATATTTTTGTAAATCCATTCTTGGCTAAGACCTGGGACTAACTAATGACTATCTGAGATGTGTTTAGACTTTATACTCATTGTGACGTCATGACCATTGTGATGTAAAAACATAACATCATTTTTTGTTTTCACCAGTTTTATCTAAAGAACATTTGAAATACAATGTAAAAGAACAATGTAAACAAACATTTTTTCATTGTTAAAGGCATAATGTCCATACATTAGTCCAACAAATATGAGTTTTTAAAACAGGGTCCAACACCTTTTCTACTTCCCGAATCCTACGCTGAAACCGACAACGATCTGCAGCGACACTCATCCAAGGACTTTTCCGATCTTCGTCAGGTAAGTGGTACACTTTGTTTTGGTTTAAATTAAATGTCACATATCTTCTATCGTAATGATTGCTTCTGTGGGTCTTTAGAGGAATTGATTCAAAGGGTAAGCCTGCGTCTCCATAGGTTCTTCTGATGATTGTTTGTTTGGTCGTTTATTATCTTGTACATGACAGTCAGATATTCCACCCGCAGATTCTCGATGTCTCCTGCTTGGTGGGGTTTGGTTCTTTTCATCTCTTCCGCCATGATTTCCATAAGTATAAATCCTGTCCATGAGAGTTGATGTCCTATTAAATATCCACAGAATTCTTCAAAGTCCTCTACACTCATCCACAATAATTGGTCTTTTACGAAATATTCCAAGAAGCGATATATAACATTCTTTTTGGCGTCCCGGATATACTTAAAGGCCTGCTCACGAATTCGTTCGCTGTGGTTACTTTCAGCCATAATCATGAAATAATGAAAAAAGTTTAGAGGTCCGTCCTTTATAAATAACACAGATGTTCCAGATACGTTGAATGTGTGACGTAGGTTCACGCATGCGCAGTTTCATTTTCCCGGAAACAATCCTGGTGGTATTTTCATAAAGTTTCTGAGGAAAATTTCCGTAGGGCCAGCATTGGTCTCCTTAGGTTGTTCTGATGACTTTTTGTCGATTAATTCCTTGTACATGGTAGTTAGATAATTCACCCGATGATTCTCAATGTCTCCAGTTTGCTGGGGTTTGGTTCGTTTCATCTCGTCTGCTATGATTTCCATTAACATAAATCCCATCCATGAGAGTTCACTCCCCATTAAATATTGACAGAAGTCTGCAAAGTCTTGTACGCTCATCCAAAATACTTCGCCTTTAAAGAAAAATTCCATGAAGCGATAAATACCACTGTTTTTTATGTCCTCAATATACTTTAAGGCCTCCTCACGAATTGGATCGGTATGGTTACTCTCAGCCATGATTATGAAATAATGGAAAAAAGTTAAGCGGTCCGTCCTTTATAAGCCACACAGTCGTCCCAGATACGATGGATCTGTGACGTATGTTCAGGCATGCGCAGTATCATTTCGTCTCCCATGAAATGTATTAACACTAAGGCCGTCGTGACAGAATAATACTGCAATAAATACTGACAACAGTCTAAATACTGGTCCAAAGTCAGAGGAAATACTTTTGATCTTAATAAATCTTTTATAGGAGGTCCATCTATAATAATCTGTTGAATCCGGTAAGATACATTCCGCGGAACTTCTTTGATCTGTAAATTATTTAATATATCGGCAAGCTTTTGGGTCACATCCTTCACCTGTAAAGAGTCTAATTGATCAGTAAGCTGCTCCATGACTTTATTGATGACGAATCATATCCATGAATCCTCTTTGTAAATTGTCTATGATAATCACATTTATATTTTCCGTTTCTTGTGGGCAAATTTTCTTCAGTTCCAATATATATTGACTATCATCTTATTATAAAATATTTACAAGAATGCGACTTTTACAGAAAAATTTGATCCTTTACAATATAACCTATTCATATACACAAAGTGATATGTATTTTTACCTGTTTACGATTTTTAACTTTTAAGTCCGTCGGATGGGACGTTAAAGGGTGCCCCGTGTCAAGGATTACAACCCCCTTGGCACGTAAAAGATCGTTTCCTTGATTTTCGAAAAAGAGTAGGCTCACTGAGGGCCGTCAGGGAAACTTCAATTTTTCATAACCAACCATGTTTCAGTTGTTCAATCGCCGTAAAATGGCTGAAATATTGCCAACACGGCGTAAAACCCCAATCAATCAATCAATCAATCTTCAGTTCCTCCCCATACAAATAAATCATAATAAGACGTCCTGGGTTGGTGTTAGTCGCTAACGAAAGAGCAATTCTATGAAAAGTGTCAATATTTCCAATCTCATGTATCACTGAATGTACATAAGTTTTAGCACTTTTAATCCACTCTGAATTTTCAACACGTTGTACAAAATCTCTAATATAATGAACACCGTCTATCTTAAGCGATCCACCCATACTGACTGAGGGACTGATTATGCGCCGAGTCAGGTATTTTTTTTTTAACACGTAGCGTCTAGACAGACGTGAGGACTACGCGTGACGTTTGGTTCTATTATGACGTCAGCCTCGATCGATACTGATTGGAAACAGCTTAAGGCATATACCGTAAACCCTCGTATAAAAAACCCTATATACACTAGAATAAAACAGATAAGACCGTGCACTTGACCCTCTAGGACTGCACTCCTTTGACCCCCCCCCCCCCCCCATCTAGGACTGCACTCCTTTGACCCCCCCATCTAGGACCCAAAAGTGCACTCATTTGACCCCCCCATATAGGGGTGTTATACTACTCCCATCCGAATATATCGTGTAAAGTATGCTCGATTTAGATTTGACACCTGGTGCAATTATGTTACTGAGGAGAGAAAGTGACGCGGGGAGAGGGGTGTTTGGCTTACAGTAGGCCCAGGCGCTAATAGTCTTTGATGGGGGGGGGGTGTCTTTATCGTGCCACGTAGCCTCGATTTTTGCGGTCTCATCCGAAGGACCGTCCCATGTAATCACCTCTTAAGACAAGCAAGACGTATTGAGGACCAATTTTAACCCGGATCCCCACTGGATTTCAGTCCTTCGGTTGAGACGGAAATAATCGAGGACCCACTGTCACAACAGATGTGACACGATAAAGACCCTTCTCAGCTTAAAAGCTGTAAGCGTCGATTGATTGATTGTTTGTTTGTTTTACGTCCCGTCGAGAATTTTTCACTCATATTGAGACGTCACCAGCTGTAGGTGAAGTTTCACAAATTTAGACCTATGCTTAGCGCTCAGGGCCGTAGCAGTGAGGGTTCTTTAACGTGCCAACGCCTACCGTGACACGGGACCTCCGTTTTTAAGGTCATATCCGAAAGACCCGTGATTCTCACTTCTAAATGCCGAGCGTTTGGCGAAGTAGCAATCACTACCTATTTTTCGTCTTAGGTTTGACGCGGCCATGGCACGAGCGGGGCTCGAACTCACGACCTCCCGGTTACGAAGCGAACGCTCTAACCACTAAGCTACCGCGCATAGGTCTAAATTTATCTTCCCTTCACCGGCGGCGACGTCTCAATACGAGTTAAAAATTCTCGAGCTTAACGTTGAACCAACCTCCCTGCTCAAAGACAGTAAGCGCCGAGTATAGGCCTAAATTTTGCAGCCCTTAACCGGCATTGGTGACGTTTCCAGAGTGAGTAAAAAATTCTTAACCGGGACGTTAGACCACATAACCAACCAACATTGTTAACAATATTAAAACTGTAGTAATGTATATAAATTAATCACGTGTAACAGTCTTTCCCAAAAGCACCGTTCCGTCGGACAAAACAGGTTAAATTGTTGTAGGTCCGATGTTCTAACTCCTGAAATCGGTCCGTTTGTCCGAGGGTTGTTTGGGTTTGGTTTTAACATATATAGTGTCTATTTGATCGTATAAACGCTTTATCTAATACAAAAATACGCTATATAAAACGTTTTGTTGCTCTTGATAGTTTAGACTCGGTCATTTAGACGTTTGCATATGATACTCTAGATTCAGGTAATTGAAGCGTCTTTACGATCAAGTTATATATACATAAGTTTTGCGGTCATCTCAAGCCATGTGGGGTCTGAAATATTTTGATGGGACCATACCTGGAGAAAAGGTGAAGAAACAAAACGGTGAGGAGAAAAAAAAGTAGTATGAGAAACACAGGAAAGAGAGGCAGTTCAATGAAAAGTGGAAGGAGGGTCGTCCGTGGCTACAGTATCTGGTGGATGAAACGAACATGGCCTCAATGACTTGCAAGTATTGTAATGACTATGAGGGGGTTTCTCAAAGCCAAAATAATACAAATACATTCATCAAAGGGTGTAAAAATTGGCGATTATCAGCAGTAACGGATCATGAAAAGAGTAATTTTCACATGAGAGCTTGTGACTTTGTGAAGTCGAAGTCAATGTCTACTTGAGAGAAAAAAGGAACGGAAGCGGGGAGGACACTTCTTTCGCTACAGAAAGCAGATATCACTAGATTACAGTCATTATTCAGAAATGCACACGCAGTGGTGAAGAATAACAGACCATTAAGAGACTATGTGTGGCTTTGTGAGCTAGATAAAGCCAAAGGTATTGACATTGGAGAGACGTACTTGAATGACAAAGCAGCCATAATTTTCACGACAGCAATAGCGGAATCAGAACGAAAGAAAACAGTTGAGTCTTTAACTGCTTCGAATTTTTATGCAGTTATGATGGATGGATCTACGGATATAAGTGGTGACGAACAAGGAACATTGTACATCAGACTGGCTCACAAAGGAGAGATCAAAGAAAAGTTTGTGTGTATTGGAACCCCAAACAGTACAGCAGCAGAAGATCTGAAAACCTTTGTGCTCAACAGCTTGCATGAAAACGGGATAAATAAAGGTATGAAAATTTAATGTTATATATTTAATCCATAGAATTTGAAAATAATTTGAAGATAATCCAATTGGAAAGTTTACAAAGTAACTAGCAAAGATAATACTCAAATGTCAAAGTAAATCAAATCTTATCTGATCATTTTAATATTAAATTTTTAGATAAACTTGTTGCACTAGGCAGTGATGGAGCTTCGAACATGACTGGAGTTAAAGGAGGTTTGGCAGCACTTTTGAGAAGAGATGTTAATCCAGAATTGGTGAATGTGCACTGTTTTGCACACAGGCTGGAGCTAGCGTTCCGAGATGTACTGAAGAAACGTAAGGTCTACGATAAGTTGATGACTTTGCTCACTGGAATGTACTATTTTTACACCAAGTATTATAAGAACAAACATGGATTGCAGAGGAGCATCGAGGCAATAGGGGATGGACTCCTTCCGACTAAAGTCACTGGTACTCGCTGGCTTGCTCATCTTAGTCGAGGAATAAAGTCACTGCTGCGGACGTACCTGGCATATGAGGCACACTTGTCTACACTCAGTCATTCCAATCCAAAGGCAGAGGGCTATTTGAAAATGCTGTTGTCCCAAGATCTTGTCTGCTTTACACTTTTTCTACAGGTAAATAGCTCTGTGTTTGGTGTATAGAAAAAGAAATGCAGTTCATGGTTGTCAATTTGAAGATTTTCTATCTTGTTTTCATTTTATTTAATTAGGAAGCCCTTCTCCCTTTGATGACCCTGAGTCTTAAACCCCAGAGACCTAATTCAAGTTTAGCAGAGAGTTTGGAATGGGTACACGGAACAATGGATATCATTGAAGACTTGAAAATGAGGTATGGAATTCTATACATGTAGTATAATTTATAAATTAAATTGAATTAAATATTATAAATTCAAAGGATAATTATAATATCTATCTTATATGTGTAATATTATTGCTCCAGTGTTCCTTAGTTTTATTGTACGTTTGCAGCGAGTTTACTCAAGCAAGAGAAGTTTTTGAAACGGGGAAATACAAGGGCATCAAGCTACGAGGAAATGCTACCTTGTCATACATCTCCTCAACATTGGATGGTTTTCAAAATTCATTGCGTCAGAGGTTTGACCAGAGTGAAGTCCTCAAGTGCACGCGGATTACCCAATGGCAAACAATAGTCGGTTATCTCCTCCTGCTGACCGCTAGGCGGCAGCAGTGTTCCCGGGCCAGCATCATTTGTTTACATCAACTTGCGATGGCTTGTCCAAGCACAAAGTATGCAAATATGACCATTAAAGACCTTAAAGATGAATTAAAGAAAAGGAATGCGCGACTTTCTGGTCGTAAAAAAGAATTAGTTGAAAGGTATATATAGTCATTTAGGCCTACATCCCCGATCGGTAAATTAACGGTATTTTGTATCGAACGCTCTCGGAAATTGAAACACTTTAAATTTTGGTTCATAATTTTTATATTGTTAATAAAATATGTATTTTTGAAAGACTATAGTTAGGCCTAACAACAGCTTTCAAAGAACACCGGCATAGTACATGTAACTTACGATGGGGGTAAAAACATGCAAATCGGCGCGTTGTCACTGTGGAATTTATACGATCGTAAATACGGCCGTTCTCTGTTTAAAAAAATGTTATGAGTAGAAATACTTACTGTCTGATTAAAACCAGCCCCCCCCCCCCCCTTTTCCTTTCGTCGTATATATATCTGACGACGATATAGGAGAAAGGGGGGGGGGCTGATTTTAATCAGACTGAAATGCTTATGTAGATCATTTAACCTTTGTTTTAGACTAATTGCCTATGATAGAAACCAGAATTTTGGACAGACAGAAGATTTAGAGCCCGAATACAGGATGACATTACCTGACCCATTATCTTACTTTGATGTAAATGCCGACTCAACATTTGCTGGTACTGCACTTGAGGAACTGACAAGTTACCTTGCCAAATTTGACAAGCAGTTAGACAATAAAGTAAAACGTTTATATAATGAACGAACAATTCGTTATTTCAAAATAGCTTATGATGGTAATGATTTAACATACGTTGCATCTAGTTGCTATGCTGAATACAGGAAAGGCATTTCATACGAGATTGATTTGCTACTTGGTGAAAGTGGATCTATAATAGAGGCCCAGTGTGAGTGCCCTGCAGGTGAGGGACCTAGCGCTCACTGCAAGCATGTATGTGCTGTTATATATGCCTCAATCATGTTCAAAGAATTCAGAAATATAAAGGTTGAGGAGACATGTACTCAAAAACTGCAGAGTTTTCACAAGTGCAAGAGGTTCCTCGGTAGTCCAATAACATCAGCATGCCTGGAGCAGATGAGTTTACCAATATGGACTTTGATCCACGACCAGATCATCTTAGAAATGCCCCTGGTTACAATGATTATTTTAGAAACATCTGTTTGAATTTTTCAGGCATATCCAATATTCCTATATTTCAACTCTTTGAACCTGCAAATGCCTTTGCTGTTGCACATGATCATGATTATTTAAAGCTCACACCGCAAGACAACTTTCTTGAAAGAATTGGCCTTCTTAATATTACTCAGGAAAGAATTAATGCTATAGAAGAAAGGACCAGGGGTCAGGCAAATAACTCGGCATGGAAAAATGAAAGAACACTGCGGCTACCATCATCAATGTATGGTAGAATTTGCAAGGCTACAGATCGCACTGATATGACAAAGCTGGCCACTTCTTTAACCGTTGTGTCTGAAATTAAAGCAGCCCCTCTAGAACATGGTAAAAAACATGAGAATACTGCTGTGCAAAGATACATGGAAGACACTGGGCTCAAAGTCAGTTCTTGTGGACTTTTCGTGTCACTTGATTTTCCACACTTAGCTTCGTCACCAGATGGAATTGTTTCAAGTAATCTAATTGTTGAAGTTAAGTGTCCTTATACATCCAGAGATAAACCAATAAATATTAAAACTGTGCCGTATTTGAAGAATACAGAAAATGGAGCATACTTCTTGGATGACAGACATGACTACTTTTATCAAATTCAGGGCCAAATGCTATGTACTGGAGCGAAAGAATGTACACTCATTGTCTGTCATGCTGACCATCAGAAAATCAATGACATAAAATATGTATCAGTTTCCAGAGATGATGCTTTTATTTTGGACATGATTGAAAAGTTAAACAACTTCTATTATGTGCATTTCAAACCTGCCTTACTGGACAAACATTTTTACAGACCATTTAGTGCCTAAACTTATTAAACATTATAACGCTATTTGCATTTGTTATTCCTTAAATTATAACCATACTGAAATACAAAACATTGCTTCGTAAGATGTTATAATGATCAAAATGAATTACAGGATTTGAAACCTTGATACTGTATGCGCTAAGTCTTTAAGCATCCTTGGGAATGATGCATGTTCTAAAATTACAAAGCATATAACAGCAAAAAGTGATATGAGATGACATTTTGGTCTCTGTGCTGTTCAATGGATTAGTAAGAATTTTATATGTTTTCCCTAGACCAATTATCCTCTCAATGTGGACTCTCTTACTAGAAATCCCGAAGAAGAATTTTTCCACTCATTCTATTTCTTTTTCTAAAAAATGTTGGAATATTCACAGTCACATCCATTCTTGCAAAAAGATCTTGCACATTAAAACCTTTATCTGCCATTACACTGTCTTTAGGATCACATAGCTGCACTAGCTTACATCTTTCAACAATCTGCCTATCACTTGTACTACTTCCATAGGCATTTGAAACAAAGCTAACTAATCCACCTGGTGTTGACCCAACAAGTATTTTAACAGTGTTTCGATTTTTGTACAATGAAAATGTGGCCTGCTGTGCCCTTGGAGCTTTAAGCTTTTTGATAGGACATTCCGTACCATCTACAATAATTCTAGTTGTTGGAAATTTTGCTTTAAAATCAGAGGGAGCAAAGTATTTGACTAAACTACGTGATGGCCAAGTATGAACTTCTTGCCATTGCTTTGACATAAAAATTATCCATGTGTGGACAATGTTTTTAAAGCAATATAAGCTGTCAAATTTGTTATTTTAGGGTCCTAAAATTTAATCGAAAATTTTGTAAACATCTACCTTCTAATACCTGATTTTATCGATTAAACTTTTGACATGTTGTATTTTTTGCATTAAATGCAAAAATGTTCGACAGTTGAAATTAAGTCTTCCCGTACCTTAATTTTCCCGACATTATTTCCGTATGCAATGACCTAAAGTTGAACTCATTCGGCAAAATCAAATGCGTAAGCGCAATATTTCCGGTAAGCACGAAAGATGTCTGACACGAAAGGTTCGAAGCGAGGGAGAAAGCCGACTTTGGAATTTTGCGTAATGTTTCGAGCGATCCCTTAAAACTATCATAACTAAAAAACATACTATCATAACTTTAAAACATATAACATCGTTAACAATGCCAAAATAATGATGGTAACTAGAATTTTATCTCACCTCGCCGTCCATATTTTAATGACCCGGATACAACCCGATCAGCATCAGAATCATTCGTGTCAACATCGGTTATCTTCGGGATTGTCGCCGACGATTAATCAGCTGCCATTGTTAGGGTTAAACGGAATGTCGAGGAATATATTTTTCATCACGTAAAGGTGTGTAAACGATGCATAAGAGAGGAAATTCGATGCAGTTCTTTATTCCAATCATATCAACGTTCATTTAACCTCTTTTAATGCCACTATAAAAAATTGCAATTTTGGCAGCTTATATTGCTTTAACAGTTGATTCAGATACTGAAAAAAATCTGGACAATTCAAAATTTGTTAAATAACGCCTCAGTTTCATTAAAGTCATGAAAAACTGATTTTCAACAGAAACAGTGTGATTGTCAACTTGAAAAAAAATATATTTTAAACAATAAGCAGCTGGACCTAATGTCCTAAGAACAAACAAAAATTTACAATAAGTTTCTAAACCTGTGTAAAAATGCATTCCTGTATTGTCATTCACAAAATTTTCAACATCAAACATCGGTTTATTTGGGGTTTGGGTTGCTATTCCAACATACTCTTGCTTAAACATGACATCATTTTCACTATTTTCACTAGTAATTGGTTCAGAAATAACTTCTTCTTGCATTTCTATATCTGCACCATCATCTTTAATGAAGCTTTCCTCTAAATTTCTTCTACAGCTGTTTTGAACCCTGGATCTTTCACTTTCTCTTTGAGCAGCTCTTGCTTTTCTTCTATAGGATGATTCTGATTCGTGTTTAGTCCACGGGAAAATGCTGGGTACAGCTGATGACAGCAGTCTTCTTATTGATGGCTTTTTCCCTACATAAAATGTAACCACTGTTATAAAAACATTGTGAGATAGGAGCATGGCTGTCTTCGTTTCTTTAATGAGATTATGTAGGTCATGTCTGATACTGCACCGCCTACATTACCATAATAGCTACTTTAAAGTTTATGCATACAAAGATGAATTAAACTAAATATACGAAGTGTGTTGAACTAAAACATCTGGCTGATTAGAATTAATTGCTGGCTAGTGCAGTGCTGAGCATACATGTAATCTCAACCCCGTTACACTGCAGTTAACCCAGTTAAGTTACTCGGCTATTCTGGGCGCCAAGTCTGGAGTTTTGCTTACGTTATTATGCAAAAATTTTAGCAGAAAAGGGGGGGGGGGCTACCTGTAAATCCGCATTGTAAATGCCGTTTATAGTCTGTATTATCTACATATTCGATGATTTCATTATTCTAAAACACATATCAATTGCCTTTACCGTGAATCGTCTCCTGCATGTGGTCATCAGCTGTAAAATGTTCCCTGCAGACGACTGCTGTCTTCGATGGGACCCAACTTTTCATCGTCTCCTGATCCAACCGCCTCACAGCATTAATCCATAATTTCCGACGATCTGGGTTCGCCGGGAATTCATGCCCTCCCCTAACATGACAACCGGGAACTGAGCAACAAGTTGCAGGCATTTTAAAGGACAAAATATTAGACAGATTTCTCCTCGCTATATTTACAATGACACCAGAAATCGTGCAGGACCGGGTAATACGATGCCACCTAGATAAGGGCGATAACTCGCTATTGTTTGCCATTAAAGAATTGGCCTACTGTCGAGTCGTTGTTAGCAGGTACATATTTATTTGTTATTAATTTATCTTTTGTTATTAATTTTCAATTGAATACTTATTTACTAAAATACTTACTAAAGTGTTTGCTCCAACATTTTTATTTATTTTTACAATTTATTGAACATTGTTTATGTTAAATATTTTTTTCATGAATTGTATTGATTGTTGTTTACTTTATGTTCATGCATTGATTTATTATTTTTTTTTTAGATTGAACTAGTGTTGTTGATGTGACACTGACAGACTGTTTTTATGTTGATCATAAGCATTATATATCCTAAATAGACAATTTAGGTATGAAATATAGAAGATTTGAATTATAAATTTGAGAAGTCAAAAACATTAAATTCAATGATTGAAGGAATTTTTTTTATGTACGATAATGAATTAAATTATGTTGAATGAGATTTGCATGAAACAGGCTAAGTATATTTGATTAAATAAACTTTAAATAATTATAACTATAATAATATTTATTATTATAACAGATTATGGAAATAAAGAGATGGAAACGGTATGTGGACACTTTGATAATACTTTAAGAAATGCTAATCCAGATTTCTCAGTGGAAGCCTTATTAGCTGAGTGGCAGCTGATGAAGAGAGTCATGTTCAAAAGGTATAATAAATGAATGAAATCATTTCTTCTGGATACTGTTAAAGTGATGAATTGTATGTCTTATAAATCAAATCTCTTAATTTTAAAATTAATAGGCATGGTAACAGACTTCACAGTTTATTGTGGGTGGAGATTTATGACCCGGACTTTCCCCTTGTAATGAATGTTGCGGACATCTTATTATGCATTCCGCCAACCAGTGTGCGATGCGAGACAACCTTCTCGCATATGAAGTTAATAAAAACTTGCAGAAGGACAAGGATGAGGGGGTCTACCCTGAGCAGTCTGCTTCTAGTGAAGTTGGAGTCAGCTGATGTCAAGGACTTCAGCCCCGATGAGTCTGTTCACATTTGGATGGTAATTTTTATAGCATTTACAAACAATAAGACATTTACACAAATTGTGTCAAATACATGTGATAAGTAAATCTTTTTATTTCAGAATCAAACAGTAAGAAGAAGAAAGGTGAACTACAAGCGCATGAGGAGAGATGCAGACCAAGAGCAGAATGAGAATCTACATCAGACAGCTGAGAATCAGGGAGAACATGAAGAGGAGAATGAGAGTGAGGCCGATTAGGAAAACATCTTGGAGGAAATAGTTGCATATGAAACAAGTTGTGAGGGGGATGAATATTTTGATGATTATTTTTCAGAAGAAATAAACTGGTTAGAGGTGTGTGAATTTAATAGAGAGGAATAAATTGAATTCTGTAATTGTTACTTGTGTTATGTTTTTTTTTATAACTGATATCAGTTCATTGATTCACAATCTCATGAAATAGAGTAGTGTCGGTCATTAAAAATGATAAAAAGTTTTGGACTGGTGAAAATTCACTCGGTCCTGTGAAATGTTTTAAACTGTCTGTCCGAATGTCCTGTGATGATTTTTCTTTTTCGCGAAGACTGGTGTAATTGCACTTGTAAATCTGA